>APFE030261968.1:0-94337 GCA_000404065.3 Pinus taeda
TTCTTGGTGTGCTGGAAGTTCCATCCGAACTTGAGGGTATTTCAGATCCCTGTGGTGTGCTTGAAGAAGCACTGCCTTGACTTCTTAAGGCTGTTCGAATTCCAGCTTGTGGTGTGGTTTGCTGAATTTGCTGTGGTGGAGGAGGAACCACCAAGGAAGGATTATTTGCTGCTGTCCCTTCCTGTTCTTCTTCATGAGACACAATTGTCTTCACATTCACTGTTCTTTCTAAGCTTCCATCCCAAGCTTCATCTTCAATGAACTGCACATCCCTGCTTACAATCAATTTCTTAGTGGATGGATTATAGAGTTTGTATGCTTTTGACTCATCACAATAGCCAACAAACACACACTTCTCCCCCTTACTATGAAGCTTTCTCCTTAGCTGATCTGGTACATGTGCATAAGCTACACAACCGAATACTCTCATGTGAGTGACAGTTTGCTTTTGACCACTCCATGCTTCTTCTGGTATTCTGTTCATGACAGCTTTAGTTGGGCATCTATTCAAGATGTAAACTATGTGAAAGCTTTTGCCCAATACTCATGAGGCAAGTGTTTTGCCTTCAACATACTTCTGACCATGTCAAGAATGGTCCTATTCTTTCTTTTGGCAACACCGTTTTGCTGAGGTGTATACCTTGTTGTGAACTGCTTTTGTATGCCATTCTCTCTGCAAAAACGCAGAAAGTCTTGGGAGATGTATTCTCCTCCTCAATCTGTTCTGAGCACTTTGATGTAATTCCCACACTGTTTCTCAACAAGAGTTTTGAAGTGGTGGAATTTCTCAAACACTTCACTCTTTTGTTTCAGCATATACACCCATGTCTTTCTGGTGTAATCATCAATGAAATTTAAAACATATCTATTTCCGCCAAGTGATAGTACTTGCATCGGTCCACACACATCAGAGTGGACAATCTCCAAGGATGCTTTTGCCCTTATACTCTTTCCTGTTGGAAAGCTTTCTTTGTGTTGCTTCCCCAAGATGCAGCCTTCACAAAGGCTGTCCAGCTTCTCAATCAATGGAAATCCCTTTACCATTCCTTTTCTGTGCAACAAATTCAGATCTCCGAAATTGAGATGTCCAAATCTCAAGTGCCACAACCAATTCTCATCTTTCACTTGTTCCTGAAAGACTTCTTGTGTTACAGATGCAATAGTTCTTCCTTCCTTCAAATCTGCTTTGAGTTTGAGAGGAAACATTCTATTGCTGGTCATCTGCACCTGTGCAATGATCTTCTTACTTGGAGATATATCTCTGATTGTGCACGTATCATCTTTGAAGAACACGTTGTAACCTTTGTCAATGAGTTGTCCAATGCTCAAAAGTTTACATTTCAGGCCAGGTACATAGTATACCTCTAGCACAATCATCTGTTCTCCATTTCTTGCTCGGATACTGACTCTGCCCTTACCCTTGACAGCGATCTTACTATCAGTTTCTGTTATTACCTCAGATTTCACATCTTCATCCAGATTGGCAAACATTGCAATATTTCTAGTCATGTGATTACTACAACCTGAGTCTAAGAACCAAACATCTTCTTGTTTGTCTTGTGCAATGTTACAAGTTAACAACACATTCTTTGAGTTTTTATTTTCTTTATTTGCAAAATTAACATTCTGCCTATTGTTCATGTCATTTTGTTTTTTTCCTACATTCATTGGCATAGTGCCCATATTTCTTACAATAATGACATTGGACTTGCGATTTGTCATACCTTTGTCCATGAGCTTGTTGTTTGCTTGAACCTTCATCTTGGTTCTGATTGCAGCTCCTTCCGCTTGTGCTTGCAGGATAATATCTACCTCTGTTTTGGCTTCTTCCACGACCTCTGTTATTTGCTTTGCCTCGACCTTTTCTTTGGCTAAAAGACATCTGAGTCTTGAATGCTTGCTCAAAAGAGGAATCTGTTCCTCTACTCAGTCTGTGTTCATGAGACATAAGAGAAGCACTGAGTTCATCTACCGTGAACTGTGAGAGATCTTTTGTTTCTTCTATTGCTACTACAACAACTTCAAACCTTGAGGGTAAACATCTCAAGATTTTCTCTACGATCCTTCTTTCTTCAAGGATTTCACCATGAGATCTTATCTGGGTTATCAGCCCAATAACCTGAGTGAAGAATGAATCTATTGTATCAGATTCCTTTATGCTGAGTGTTTCAAAGTCTCTCCTCAACATCTGCAACTTTGCAGTCTTCACCTTCTCCATGCCTTGATAGGCAGTTTTGAGAATATCCCATGCTTCTTTAGATTTTGTTGCTGCTGCATTCCGTGGAAACATACTTTCATGTACTGATTGGAAGAGAAAAAAGAGGGCTTTGGCATCCTTCTTCTTGTCACTCTTCAGCTGGTCTCTTTCTGCTGCTGTCAAAGCAGCCAGGGCTGTTGCATCTGCAGGTTCAACATAGTCAGTTTCAACTAGCTCCCATATTCCTTGAGAAGCAAACAATGCTTTCATTTTTATGGATCAATCACTGTGATTTTTCCCATTAAACTGTGGCAGTTGGGAATTTGTCAAACCTGTTCTAGCATTTGCCATCTTAACTCTGTATAGGTAAAGAAGAGATACTAACTGTAAAATTAAAAACAAGCAAAAACTTTCTCTGCTGGAAAAAATCTGCTCAATAAGCTTCTTACAGCTCCTACAGTGAAAAACAAACTCTATTTTTGACTCACTGAGTGCCTAGACTGGCTCTGATACCATGTTGGAATTTTCTGCTAAATTCCTTAACAAACAGACCACAAAAATACTCTGTTTCTGCACAGAAAACTGTAAATTTCGTTTTCTGGACTTGGTGTTGCAGCAACAGGATTCGGTGTTGCAGCAACAGGATTCGGTGTTGCAGCACGCTGATCGTGGTGTTGCAGCAACAGGAAATGACACTCTGTTTTTGTTAACACAGAAAAAACAGAAAACTGCTCACTGGAAATGGTGTTGCAGCAACAGAAAAATTTCTGATAATTTAAAATAAAACTCTTAACAGAGCAATACTCAGCAACACTAAAAACTGGTGTAACAGAAATATGCAGGTGGTGTAACAGCGATAGTAAACAAGCTAAACAATAAACTTGTATTCATAAACAGTAAACAAACTGATACAAATTCGTCTTCCTCTTGACAGAGGGATAACAACACGAACACTTCAGTTCCAGAAACCAATCTTCTTTATCTCAGAAAATTACAGGTTCAGCACTGCTATGCTTTTATAGAAGAGACTCACTATTGTTTTTCTAGCCTTCATTCTTGAAAACAGAACTGTTATTCATTTTCTTACACTCTTCTCGCACTTAAAAACAAAACTACCGTGCGTTACATTTATAGGAAAAATAAAAATTTGATTAAACAATAAACTAAGTAAAATATGTGCTGATATTTATCTTTGTATTTATTGCAGAAGGCGGTGATGCCTTTTCAGCAAAAATAAGATGGTTGTCTACAAGGGATTTAATTTCTGAATTTAATGCTCAAAAATATCAGAAGACTTTGCGGCACCGAACAATCTGAAATAACTACTGTAGATCAAATCTTTGTTCAGCATTTATGTGATGCAGTTGGAATTAAATTCCAACAACTATGAGCA
Source organism: Pinus taeda (assembly GCA_000404065.3). Lineage (NCBI taxonomy): Eukaryota > Viridiplantae > Streptophyta > Pinopsida > Pinales > Pinaceae > Pinus > Pinus taeda. The sequence continues at coordinate 3,591 of APFE030261968.1, forward strand.
TGATACACAAACTGCAAAACAGAAAGAAATTCGGTGTTCTGGTGGCCATGATGGAAGATTTCAGGGAGAATGCCAAACATCTGAATGTCAAACTGCAAGAACTCATACTAATTTTCCTAATATTCAACAAAAAAAAAATGTTGACAGTCATAAATTTACTGAAAACTTAAATTTACGGACATGGAAACAAACAACCGTCTTCAAATTTTCAATTGACAGGCAAAAAATATTTGAAATTCCAGGCCTGTTCTGGACCTTTCTCACGATGGCCGGTTACTTTTTCTGTCATCGATGATCGGAACAGAACTTTCTAAAGTACAGACATCCAGAAAAGTAACGAACAGATATGGAGGTGTATCAGTGCTCTAAGGTCACATATATATGATTTCACTGTAGGAAAGCATTACTCGCATCTACATCTGTCGTTCAACTGTGAGACTTGATAATTTAACTTGTTAGAACTCACATGAATTATATCTTTATATATTTAATATTTAAACGTTGCAATTGAAATATACAATGAGTAACATATTTATTTCAAAACCCGAATAGAGCCGATAAACCACTTTACACTCCTCTATTTTAAGTATTTTTACGAAAATAATTTAATTATATATAATATATATAGATGAGAGTATTAAAGTTAAAATATTTAATAATTTATCATTAAAATAGAAAAATTAAATAAATTTAATGTATTTTTTCTTCAATATTTTCAGAACACATAATTTATGTTTAAAACAGAAATTTAACAACTTAATGTTTAGAGAATCTTCTGAGATGCAAATTTCTTTTAAAGTGAAAAAAGATTTGGCTGGAGTTAAGATGGATCGGAGTTAAGATGGATCGAGAGTGATGTAATATATATGTAGTTGACAATGAAACATTTTATTTATAATTCACTTTCTCCAAATTAAAATGTTAAAACATGTCTCATAATATTTTTCTAGTATGCATACATTTAATTATTTTTATTATCAATATTTTCTAAAATATTACATATCAAATCCATATTAAGTATTGAAAGAATTGCAAATCCTCGCCAAAGCAATCATATGCATTAACATTTCTCTCAATCTTTCTCTCTCTATATGTTTCAGGCTAAAATCGTTTATTCAACCTCTGTATTGAAATATTTAACTATAACCCAAATCAAGTTTTTATTTGTTATTGATATTTATAAAATCTTATATATCAGTTCCATGTTAAAAATAGATTAACAATTCTCCCATTCTTTCTCTTTCTATATGTTTCATGTTAAAATCTTTTATTCAACTTTTGTAATGAAATATTTTACTATAACCCAAGGCAAGTTTTTCTTTGTTATTGTTATTTTCAAAATCTTATATGTCAACTCCATATTAAAAATGAAATAAATTACATGTCTCCTTGGTTATGGAAAGTGAAAATATAAGAATTTTTTTTAATTTAAATTACTTTATTTTGCTTTATATAAAGTAGTTATAAATTATGTTATTTAACCTAGACATTGAAATATTTTACATACCGTTGATGGTAAAATATTTGTTCTTATTAATATATTTTTGTTTAAAACATCACATGTAAAGTGAACTTAAAATGAATTACACATTATGTAATATCAATATTACTATTTTCTATCATCTCCATCCTCATACTAAAAAGTAGATTATTATTTCACTGCGAATATGAAAAACACACTCGGAGGTCTCAAATACATAACAATAAATCCATTATGAAATATACACTTGGATTTCAAATTCACAACAATAAATTCAATATACAAGGGTTGTACATCATAAATTTGTTGACACAATGAATGTTAGATAACTATCTCTAGCCGTTCCAGATGAAAAATTGAAATCGATTTCTCCTTTTATCGAGACACATGCTATGGTTTTCATTATTAGTTCTTGCCATCTAGCAATGGCCAGGGACTATAGTAATCAGAACAGATGAACTTAACATTAGTTGAGTTGTTTGCGAGCTATTTTCTATTGCCATTTGATCGAGTATAATGAATGTTTTTAGATAAATAGTCATTTACTATGTTATTTGGCCTCTTCTCGAGGCCAGAGGCAGAAATCATATATTATCTTGGCTTTGTGTTGTTCATTTGTCGTTCATTTTTTTGGACTTGGTAGACTAATGCTAACATTAGTCTACCAGTATAAAATGCTAGCTAGCTCCTGGGTATTGTCTATACTGGAATCGGTACATCCTTCCTGCTATGACTAATGGGCTTTCTTGCTCTCTTGCCACCTGTTGCTGCTTATTCTTTGAAGTTACCACATGTTGCTATTGTGTCTACTGTGGTGTTCTTGCATGTTACTGTTGCTACATGTTATTGTGGTGTCTATGGAACTGAAGTTGAAGGGACCGGTAAGGTACTGTGGTGTCTATGGAAACGAAGTGAAGTTGAAGGGAAGGGAACTGAAGCTGGAGAGAAAAAATGAAGATCATAAGGGAACTGAAGCTGGAGAGAACATAAGAATATCATAGAAGAAGAAGATCATAAGGGAACTGAAGCTGGAGTGCCCGAGAGAACAGATTATCCTAGAGTTGGACCTCTTTCTGGTAGAGACCTCGGGTATGCTAGTGGGCAGTGAGTTGGCAGGGGGCTTAAAACCGGCTTCCTGTTAGACCTTCACCTTCTTCACACGGCCATAAATGTAGGAATATAAAGTGTAAGTTCCTCAGACAGAACACCAAAAGGACACTGCTCACAACTAGATCACAGATCAATACACCAGTATTTTGATGTGGTTAAAACCCTCAGAGAGGGAAACAATCCACGGCCTGTGCCAACGTGGCTACTACAAGCAATTTATTAATAAAAGAATGAAAATTTACATAAGCTTCTCTCATGCACGGTGAACCTACAAATGACCCTGCATGCGCTTTAAATAGAATTCATGGACCAATTGGGTGTGAAGCCATGGATCAAGTGTCGGTAATACCGAGGAGAGAATGAACCGTCAGATCACTACATATTGTGACTGTCGGATTGTAAGTTACAAATGTACATGTTAAAGAAACACACTTTACCTAACTCTATACTAGACCAAGTTATACTTAACTATTTCTACGTGTCGGAATATCCTAACAATAAATAAAGTACGATATAGCTTCTTATATAAGCCAACTTCCATGAATTTCAAGCATATGGCGAGCGTAGTTCTTGCATTAGTAGAGGCAAATGGATGACTATGAAGGACATACCTCCATATAGTATTAACATCCTCCATACAACATAAATGTCGACTGGCATAGATTCCCTCATTTCTGCTTGCTTGGGCAGCCAAATACGAAAATGAACAAAATAAACTCGGCTTGGCCAACTCCAAAATAAACTTAGCTGGGAGAGCACTGACTGTGACTTAGATCAAACTGCCGGATCTCAAGTTCTGATAGAGCAAGTAGTATAGGGACCTAGGTTCAATCAGATGAAACAAAGGTAGTATAAGGACCCAGGTTCAGTCCAATGAAACAAATTGAATTGAATTAGTCAGTAAGAAAAGTAGACTCAGTTACTAATTTCTCCTTATTCACTTAATTATTTATAAGAAAAACTTAGTTGCGAATACTAGTCACTTTTTTACTACTAATTTAAAGTCTCACCTGTATTTCAAGAGGTAGCATTTGAATTCCATTCAGTTGCTCTTCGCAGTAGGATCTGTCATCTTTCATCTGGTGGTTGATGTGGTTGAAAGAAGGCATGCCAACAGAAAATATCTAAAGAGTTTGGCCTATCGAAGCCCTTGGCCTAATAACAAGTCTGCAATTCTTGCAGTTTGAAGTACATGCTTCCTTTTACGAGAAGTAATAAACACCTATGATTTATAAAAAGGGGCCATAAGAAATTGACGCAGATCATAGGAAGAAGTTGAAGATGTATCTAGGCAGAATAGGAAGATGCATTAGCAGATGGGAATTATGCCATTGGGATTTTCCATTGGGACTTGGATGAACCGAGAACAACAAGAAGAGGAAGATGTATTAGTAGATGAGAATTGTGCCATTGGGATTTAGATGAATGGATGCACAGTATTAATATGAGAAATGGTGAGTGAGCGACAAGGCAGATCGATCATCGCGCAAATGACTTGATTAAATGAATCTGAAATATGGTTTACATGATGGTTTAAGTGAGCTTAGATCTTAGAGTGCATGTAAGGTGACACTCGGTATCCATGCGGTAGCATGAAGTCCAGCTGCAACAACTTTTATATATTTATATATTCTAATTGTCATATTATTTTATTTAATAATTTTTTATATAACTTTTAATTATTAGTTTTTTCTTTTTATTACCACCTGCTAGCCTATTTATTACCACGTCCAGTATCGTTCTCTTCTTTCTTCTTGGAATACATATTTATGCAAAACCCGGAATCGAGGTTAGCATTTACAAATTGAATGCTTTTATCTATTTTTTTCCTAATTACAGCAAAATAACCATTTTTGTTTGAGGTTCCACTATGCTATTAAAGTAGAATAAGCAAAAATGGGGAAAAATAAGTTTTGGAATGTAAGGCCTTCATTGGGCTTGAATAGACTTCTGGTGGCTCTGATGTGTCTGTGCTTAATTATACTTGTCAATGGCTCTGGTAATGATTCAAGATGAAGGTTTGAAGGGAATCAAAATGCTTCAATCCCTTCAAATGTTGTTGCCCCAAGAAAAGATACCGCTGATGCAAGAAAATTGATCAGGAATTTGAGAATTCTGTATTCACTACCATCTTCCCTCATTGTTTTTGTGCTTGACATTGTTTTTGCAATTTTGAGCAAGCACAATGTTCTTAGATATGTAAAATTAGGCCCATCCAAGCCCCAACTGATCAAGATTTCACAGCATCAATAGAAAACGGGCTTCAAGCAGTAGCATTTGACCGAGTCTATGCATATATAGAGGTGGTTGAAGAATCATACTACGCACCAGCACTTCGTCCAGCACCCTTTATTATTATATCAATATCCATAACCTATTTAGCAAGTGGTTGCTGATTTGATTCATACCCAATGGACTCAGTTGATCTTGCCCAATTGGCCTAGAAGTAGCAGGGGTTTCACCACCCTCATTGTTAGGGGTAGAGTCACCAAAAGGGAAGGAGGAGAAGGAAGTAGTCCCAAATTTAGTTGACCTCATTCATTGACTCAGAGCAGCACCCAATTCAAAGGAATCACTAGCATCAAAAGAAAAGGTAATAAGGGCATAGACAGGAAGAAGGACCATAGAGATCTATATAAGTTAGTGTTATTTTGGTCCCGCTTCGATGGTGAATATGGCACATTTAATTCTTTGGAGACGTAGATATTTTGGGTGACTAGCGTTGTGCTTTTGCTCTCATGCAAGCTCGTTCGTTTGGAGGGAGCATCACGCTCTTTTATTATTATAGTTATCCAGCGTGCTTGTTCATCATGGGTTCCCAGTGCACTGCATCTTTGAGAGTGTTGAGTGGGTGGTCGTTGTGCTTTTTACAACATGATTCATTTTCTGTATAGCTTATTACATATCCAAATGTTTTTTATCGAGATAGAGATAGAGATCCATATCACATAGTGAATTCTCCAATTGAAGATTTAGTAGTGGAGTCCCCAACTTTCCTTCATTCGGTCCTAGATAGAGAATCAGTCGATCCATGATCCTATTGATTAACCAAGTGATTAAGCCATCGATGAAGCAAATGAGTTAGATATTGATACAAGAGTGACTTAGCTTATAGTATAGGAACAACCCGCCATCTAAGCCCAGTAAGCTTGCCAAGAGTAGAGCCTGTAGTTTCAGTTCCAACTTACATGTCAGATCCATCAGTAGTTCTAGCACTTAGTGAGTCAGTTGGTTCCATTGCAACAAATTATTTAGATGTTGTTGAGTAAGTAGCAATAGAAAAGGTAGAGGCCTTACCAGTAGCATCCATTGCTTCAGCAATCGATAATGCAGTTGATCCAGTTGCTTATATATATTATGCTATTGGTCCAGCCGAAGATCTTTCCCTATAGCTAGTAGCACCAATTTTTGCATATCCACCAGTCACAGATTGAGTTTCATTGCTAGCAGCATATCTAGTACCATACCTAGTAGCATACCTTATAGTAGAACGAGTCACAAATCATGTTGAAGGAGCACCAGTTTAGGATCCAGAACCATTGACAACCCCCAAACCAGTGGATGACCTATAACCACCATCCAACCAGGTATCGTAGTGATACAATTGACCGTTAATATTGATTGGTTGATGATAATAGTAAACCAGGCCCAGTTGATCCAGTCGAAGCTTCAGCCCTTGATTTAGTTGTGGTGCCTCTGCCACCTATGCCTATGTGGGTTCCCATCTTTATCTACAATTCGATCTGCTTTAACTCCAATGGTAGAAAATGCGAATGGATGCACTCTGGATCCTACTTGGTCTCAATATTGAACTGCAGGTGATGCTATTTCAATTTGTGCTAAAACTACTGCTTTTGAATCTTCCTTCACTTTAACTATGTGGTTGTGTGGTGTTGGTTTCAGGCAATGCTTGTTTTCCATGGCGCCAACTGGTTTCTAGGAAGCCAACTCGTGAAAATACTAAATTAGTTCCCAACTTGGTTTGTGGGTGTGTTGATGCTCTTTTATGGTATTGAGCTTTCTATGACTTGTAATTGATTGTATTGTTGTTTTTCTCAATAGATCCAGTGCTTCCCTGGGATTTGGTTTCGATATTGTTTTGTATGTGATTCTCAGATTCAGAGAGAAGGTTCCAGGTTGCATAAACATATTTATTACATTGTTAAACAAAGGAAAACTCTCTGACGAAACCTAAACAAAAAGTCTTGTCTTTGATACAAGAGAACCTACATATGCTTCATATCAATTGCTCCTTTATGTCAGATATTCCAACATTTTATGCTTCCCATGAAGTTATATATATGCCAAACATTTGCCTCTGCTCTGTTGCTTTATAGTTAGACCTCAAGTCAGATGGATCTGCATCTTTATCGAACATATGATCGCTGGGGTTTACAGTGAGAATCTGCGCAGTGGTTTAATAGAATTTTCTCTTGCCATCATGCTGCTCCCTTGTAACTGCAATGTATATGATTTGTATGTAGTATTTAAATAAGAAGTAAGTGTCTACACTATTTGCCAATTATTGAGCTAGCCATTTCCATGCCTGTACTAAGGTAAGTCTACATGAGAATCACATTGTAGATTTCAACATCGAGTATGCAACAGACTTTTGTTTCTTTTTAAGAGACTTTGCTCCTGCCCTGCAATAGACTTTTCTCGTGCCCTGCAATAGAGTTTGCTCTTGCTATCATGCTCAACTCAACAAATTGTGGTAGAGTTCCAAGGTTCACTACAAGATAAAGGGTTCTTAAGTCCAGCGATACTAAGGCGTTCCATGCTATAGATTTCTATTGGTTTGCTAAACAACTTAGATATGATCTGTGTAATATGTGGTATTAGCATATCCATATTCACTTAAGCAATTCTTCACCACCTATTGATCCAACAATTGACACGGTTCCACCAACTATTTGAATTCTGCAACGATAACCAATAACCCTACTTATGACACAAAAAGAAGCACCACTCACATGTCCATTTGAGCTATCAAAATGGCAAGGTATTATTTGGCCTTTACGTCCCTATCCATCCCATATACCCACTTTCTCATTCAAATCTTTTGATTTGACAGATGGGTCATTCTACAAGGTTTCTTAGGCATACATAAGTTCTGATTTTCAGCTAACTTTCGATGTCATTGATTAATCTGATCTTTGTGGTGCGAATTCAACAGATTCTAATGCGTTGGGAAAACCATGGTATTTCTTTTCCACAATTCCCCCATCCTATAGACATAGATTTCTCTTTAAGCTTCCTATAGACATAGATTTATGTTTCAGTCTCTCTATTACTGTTGAATTACACATCACTAGTCTAACCAAATCCTACCATGAGTCCTGTCCGAGCAATTGTTATGTCTTTCCTTATATGTTTTGCACTCAGGGACTTGCTTCTCAATAGCCCTTCTTATTGAAATTTGAAATCATTTATCCTTAATTTAGATGATAAATAAAATAAGTAGTGTTTGACATTTTTGTTGAGTTTGACAAGGGGAAAAAACGAGCAATATTATGTTAATGTAAACCCTGGCATTATTCTGTTTAATTAATTACATCAAACCGGTAACACTACAATTCATACTCTGAAATAAATCCCAACGCCAACGAGTTAATCTTTGCTACATTGACAACGAGAATAAAAATATTCAAAATTAGATAGTTGTCTTAGCACCGGCCACACAGGACAGTTAGTAGACAATCACATTCAATACTCCTAAATGTCGAGCGCTTAGAATGGACCCAGTAACAAAGTCAAAGAATCGATTTTTTTCTTGATCATATCGGTAATCCTATGATACAATATGCTAATGAATGTTGTACTGTCATTCAAATAACTATAATAATGGAGTATATAAATGATATGAAATAATATTTTAAGGCTCATGGATTAAAAATAATTTATGAGATTATTAGTTTTTTGTTTTCTACAATTGAATTTTATGCTGATGAGCTGGTTCAATTTTCCAACAATTTTCAACTAAAAAGACAATGCCAAGAATTGATGCTAACATGTTCTCATAATTTTCTCTTATGTCATTAAATGCATCACATTCCAAAATGAAATGTTTTTTCGATTCCAAAGCCCCAGAGGTCGAAATGTACACCCCATTCTTCTCAAGCTTCTTTGGGCCTTTTCACACACCAAAGTTTATGTGAGTTCATCCTTAACTGAGCAATAAGAACCTTTGCCCTCAAGGAAATGCTAGCTCTAATTAACTATTTTTGTTGTAAATCACAAGTAGACTTGAATTCCTCATTGTAATATTTCTTTTCTCTACTCAACTCTTTTCCCATAAATTTCTCGATAACAAAATGTTTTAGCTCATTTCTATTTGTCAAACAGTCATTAAAATAGATATTTCATTTTTGCATCGATGTATAATTTTATTTCATCCCTATTTTCCTATTAACTACTCGGTTCAATTTCTTTATACCATCGGTGAAATATTCCACACGAGAAACGTGGTGACCTTCCACAGCGGTATACAACCATCGACCAGCTTCTTAGACAGTCTGATGTTTCGACAACCGCGCGTGCACGTCTTCAAAGCGTTGTATTGAAAGAGTCTCTAACTTAACATATAATTCAGCTAACTTCTGTGTGTACATCACGGATAAGTTATTTCTTTATTATTCAATTTTGTTTTTCTATTTTTCTTTTAATGATCGGCTCGACGTACATACTAAAATTCATTTTGGCTCGGTTAGATGGCAACGCGGATTCCCATATTCAATATTAGCCGAGGGGGAGAAATTAATATATTCATATTAAAATATGAATATTAACTTCCTTTATTTTGGTTCAATGAGGATACCAGTGGTGAGTGAATATGCAAATTCGAGAAAGATTTTATGATCAAATTTTGCAATCAGGGTTATGAGGAATCAACTAAAGTTGTTTGTAACGGTCTTAAATATGAACTTATATTCCATATGAAGAAGAGTGATATTCCATTTTCTCATCAAAATCTTGAAAATTTGAATGAAACATCAAATATGAATTTAATTTAAATTGATAATGAATATGTTTATGGGAAATCGGAAACTACCAATGATTTCATGAATATAATTGTACGATGTGTACGATATCATATTATTTTGAAACACTATAAGTTATCAAGTCAAATATATCTAACGAGCTAGTTACTCAGGTTGACCTAAGGTGAATTCTTACATATACGTTCCTCACGTTGACTTAGGGTGAATTCTTACAAATTCTCTAATCCATTATATACATGGAAGATGGCTTTTTGAGATGGCCACTTTTGCACATTCATACCTCTACTTATTTTACATAAAAATCTTTATGACAATTATCTAGGACCACTAAATACTGAATTTGATAAGAAGTCCAGAATTAAAAAGTCTTTCATACTTTTTCACGACAAAAAGGTTAACATCAATATATAATGTCTACACCATTATCAAAATGACATTGCATTTAATATAGTATATGCCTCAATAATAAGGCACTTTTGGCTTTTCTAATGCAAAAAGTTCCTCTCATCATATGTTATAATTATTACCGTAATGATAACTATATTATAGAGAGGAAATATTGTGTGTTGGGCCTTATTGTTATTTCAAATTTATTTTTGAACTGAAATATGGCCTATGAGGTAGAAACATTTGGAAACTCACTTAATGCACAAGTTGATAATATTTTAAGGATTTATCTATTAGAGGTTCATACAAAGAAGTACGATTTTGTCAAGGAAGGGAATGAATAAATATTTAAAGGAAATTATTTTCATATTATTAATAAGATATTAGCATATTTTTTTTAAAGGTTTCATAAATAAGAATTTTCTCTCTTTCCGTAGTGGAATAATAGGAATGTATTATTATTTTAGATAAGAATGAGAAATCAAGGTAAGAGGTATGAAATTGGTAAAATTTAAACTTAGTTTGAGTGGTTATTTGATTTATTTGATTAAGTTATTTTTGAAGCCATGAAATGTATATAGATGGTATATAAATAAACTATTTTATAATTTTGATTATATATACTTGATGGCTTTAGAAGTTAGAATGAATAAAAAATGGAATCTCTCCATTTTAAAAAACTTTAAGTGATTCTAGCAAGAATAAACTATTGATTGATGATCCCTTTTTAGTATACATGATATTGATGATTTTGGGAAAAAACCACTAAAGAGATTATGTTATTGCCAGTAGGTTAAAATAGGATTTTCTTTTGGTAACCATATTCAAAAAAGGGCTTATATACTAAGTTCTAACTATCCACCTTCAGTAGTGTCAAAGTGTTATATCCACCCATAATATAAATTATAACTAGTTTATGTGTGGGTAGTATTGAAACTATGAGATATTACCATACTTAATAAGAAATTTTGATGATGTGAGTACATCATCTTACCTTCACTATCAGATATCATACCTCTATGCTATAATAAGGAAGTTACCACACATATATTCAAGGAATGGAAACACCTCCACCCCAACTATAGATCCTCATTGACATTGGAGCAAGTTTTGTGGTATTAGGGTAAAACCTAGTTTAAAACCTCTAGATTTAATATGAATTGTACTATCATATATTCACATATAATCAGTGGGTGCATACATCTCTATTAGGGCTATAAACACTTTCTAGTAGCAAAGAAAATTATGTGGTAATAGGGTAACATCTAGTGCATAGACATCATAATTTAACAAAAAATATGCTATTGTGTCCTCACATTAGCAAAGAGGGGAACACAAGATTCTTTTCCAAGGATATGGATGCCCACTGGTAGTAGAGAAAATTTTGTGATTTCGAGGTGACTACACCATCAGCTGTGAATTCGCTTTGGTAGTGTAGCGACACTGAGGAGGAAAAGGGGGTACTCATATGATTCTTTACCTTACTGTCTCAATCATTAAACATCTCTCTCGGGAATAATCCTTCCTTGCATAGTAAACTTCCTAACCTTAAATAAATTTCCACAATAAACCAGTTTGAGCTATGATTATAAATATAATTATAAATAGTTGGAATTGGCCTTTGAGACCTAACTACTTTTAACCCTTACATTGAAAGGTAGAACATAGTATTTCATATTCTTTTAACAAACTAGGCTCATCAAGTATTTTATACTTTGATCTTATGTAATTGATCACTATGTAATACTTTAGATAATATATTAAGATATGAAGGATTATGTTCATTTTTCTTGGACAAAGTAGGGTTTTTTTTCTTTCTATATTAGAAGTTTTGCTTCTTCTTCTTTGCTAAGAAAATAAATGGTTTTGAATAATAAGAATGTTGTATTTCTTTAATATCAATGAAAGTTATGTGATTTATCCACTAAAAATCCAAAAGATATGGGATTAATATCCTTTTCTGCTTCGTATTTTGAACAATGAGAAAAAAACATTTAGAAAGAGAAATCTTATCAACTTGTGCAATTATTCGATCATGCAAATTTTTCAATGTTAAGTCAATGATTTGTATCAAATATCACATTTTAACATAAACAAGGTATAATCTTGAGTTTTTGCATGATGGATCTAATAACCCAAAAGGATCTAAATCAACAATTCATATTAACGTTGGTATAGTATTTGCACAATATTTAATGATGCATTAAATACCTAATAGATTAGATGATCCACATTTTCAATTTCCAATGGCCAATATTGACATCGGGAAGAAAGTTAGATTGGGTATATCAACATTCTAGTCAGTTGATGGATTTGATGGATGACACTAATAAATATCAATGATGAACATTGATATCTGGTATAAAGTTGTGAAGTGTTTAGTAACATTTAATCCACTCTACGGATCTATGAGAGAACGATTAATTGAGATCAGTGGATGATTTTAATATCACAGGAAAATGCATGGTAGTTAAGGTGGTTGAAAATGCTAGATGATATAGGATCCACCACTCATGGCATCCAATATTAATCTTGTTCTCCTATAGAAATGTTCTCTCATGCATATATATGAATATTTTTAGGTAAAAGTTATGAACGAGACAAATTTCTGACACATTAACATGGTTGCTAGCAGATATTTTGGGATTCATATTGTTTATTATGTCTACATATTAGGGTTGATTTTTATTTACGTGATAATTACTTGTGAATGTTTTTTGGAATTTTATTAAAATTAGATCTTCTATCATCATGAAATTACCAAAATGGACAAAAACATGAATATCAAAAGGGAGAGAGAACACAAAAAATTAGGCTCCAAGCTAGGGAAAAACCCCACAAGGGAGAACACCTAGAGAATATCCTCTTGATATAGAATCAGATCAAGGTGAGAAATACAAAAGCCAAATCCAACCTCTAAGAAGCCAATTAAAGCTCTCTGAGTTCTACTTCATCATCAATTTCAGTCATAAGAGATAACACCAATATCAACCACATGCATTCATATACCATGGGAAACTCACATAGCTATAACCAATTAAACTCACATCAATTTCAGAATTTTAACCTTATAAAGCTCACATCACTTTAGAACTTTAGCTTCAAAAATTTTTGTATCATTTCAGTTCCAAATTCATCATAGAGAAGCATCGAATCTTCTTGCCAAACTAGAGGAGGATGCATGCTAATAGATAGTTTTTCTCATATCTTAAAAGACACAACCATTGGGTGAGTTTAATTCTAATCCAAGAGGGTTGACTCGTCTTCTTGAGGTGAATTTAGCGAAATTACATTTTCAAAAATAATTTTATCTTTTTCATTACAAGAGGTCTAAATAAGGCTTTGACTCTTTGACTCAAAAAAATCCTAGAAAAATGAAGAACATGATTAACTGCTGAAATAATAATAAAAACTTATTTTCTTTTTTTTCTTTTTTATTTTTACATAAAATACATAATGATATAAGTATAATGATGATTATGAAAACCGAACCTAGTTATATTTTCCAACACTCCCTCTTAACTAGGGGGTATTCATAATTCTGGAACAGTACAAGGATACCCTCAAATTGAAATACTCTCATAAGAAGAGTTAGATCGATATGTCATTTTCAAGCATTAACATCATAACCAACATTCCCAAATTATAATATAGCAAGGCCTTCACTAACAATCTCTAACTCTCCACTAGATTAGATCGCAATGTTTGGTGGCATACATTTGGAAACCACCACAACCACCTCTCAAGGCATATTCCCCATCCAGATGGTTACCAGGTATGTCCTTACTGGACTAATATTATTTTAGATTCCCAATCATCAAGGAATATCGGTCCTCTTTGACAAATCACATCATGGATGACCTATCTAACCCTTAAAGAGTGTTGGTACACGAGACTACTTCTATCTTTGGTTTCCAATCCTTTAGAAGTATCAATCCTAGATGTTTATCCAATCCTCCATTATTCCAACAAATAACTTCATTAGACGTACGAATATTAGTTGACACATGCAGAATAAGGTGTCCTTTATCACTCACAATGAGGGAGAAAATCCTTACTACCTCTCAACTAGGGAAATATAACCACAATCCTCAGTTGGTATCATATCAGAATATCAGCCACATGTCCCTTTGTGGAGATATTGTTCTAGTTGCAGGGCTCCTATATTGTATCACCATATCATTTTTGAGCTTCAACCTTTCTAGATGTCAAACAATTTTCAAAGCCAAACTCTTGCACATTATTTCTTCATGACAAGGCTTCTGGACTCCTAAAAGCTTCATGTGATATCAAAATTCAACTTTTCTATGTCTTATCAATCATCACACAACTTTACAATCAGGTGGTTCATCCAACATCTTCAAGGAGAAAAATTTACTCACAGTTGCTAGCACATTCCTTCTATTATTCAAAACAAAGTTATTACTCATATTCTTTAATCTGTCATATAATATTTCCAAATATCAATTATTCCCTTATGCTTTTCCAAGCCATCAATAGTTTTATCATCACAATCCATGTGTTCTTGTTGTGTGTGGGGCTTGATTATCTATTGTATTCAAAGGTGTCAGCCGGATGTATACCCGAGGAAGATTGTACACCCCTCCATGTGGGGGGGGTGCCGGGGGAACTTTTAAAATTGGCTTGTAAAAGTCTAGTAATTTCTAGTCAATCTGGGTCATTCATTAGGCAGATGATGTGACGATAGAAGTTATGTTTAGTTTAGAGTTTTTTGCCCTAGAAGGCAACCCCTCACTATATATGAAAGAATTGTATTGTGTCTATGTAGAACTGTATTCTGAGTGAGGAAGAGAGAGGAGATTGAGAGAAAAGAGAGAGTTACAGCAGATTTGTTGTAGGTTGTATCTCTTCAATTTTCTAGATAATATAATAAAAGAAGGATTGGTTGTTTCTCCGTGGACGTAGCCAAATTGGATGAAACACGTATATCTATGTGTCTCTTGTTTTTATGCGTTTTCTGTGCTTATATTTCTACAATATTTTATGTGTTCCATTTCTCTGTAATATATAATTTTCTAACAACTAGTATGAGAGCTCAAGGTCCATTTGGTTGATAAACTCGCAGGAGATAAGGGTTCCTATTTCGAGTGGGAGTAATGGCAGAAGATGGTAGGTTTAGGGTTGAAAAATTCAACGACCAAAATTACCAGCTGTGGAAGATGTAGATGGAAGATTATCTGTATCAGAGACATTTGTACCTACCATTGAGCAGAAGGAGAAAGAAGCCAACGAGTATCACAGACACAGAATGGAACATTCTCGATAGAAAGGCACTTGGAACAATACGGCTGTGCCTAGCGGCATTGGTAACGTTTAATATTTGAAAGGAAACAACAACAGAGGGTTTAATTTCGACATTGGCCAAACTATATGAAAAACCCTCAGCCTCAAATAAGGTATTTCTTATGCAACATTTATTTAATATGAATATGTTAGAAGGTGGATTTGTTGCAGACCATTTAAATGATTTTAATACAGTTACAAGTCTGTTAAGTTCTGTAGGGGTAAATTTTGATGTTGAAGTTAGGGCTATATTATTTCTATGTTCATTGCCAGAAAGTTGGAATGGTTTAGTTATGGCCATTAGTAACTCTATCTCTGGATCTAGTACTTTAAAGTTTGATGATATTGTCAGTGCAATCCTTAGCAAGGAAATGCGATAGAAAAGCTCCGGTGAGACATTAGGTAATGCTTTGACTGCAAAGACTAGGGGAAGAAAAGTGGAAAGAGAAAAGAGCCCAAGATATCACAATAAGTCAAGAAAAGGTAGATCCAAGTCCAGATCGGGGATAATGTGCTGGAAACGCAGGAGGAAAGGACACCTAAAGAAAGACTGCAAGTCTCAGAAGGGAAAAGAAGGAGACGCGCAAAAAGAAACTAATCATGAAGCGAATGTAACAGGTGATGCGTTACAAGATGCTTTGATTCTTTCATTACAAAATATTATTGATGCCTGGGTGGTAGATTCAAGGGCCTCATTCCATGCCACACCTGATAAGAAACATTTTCATGATTATGTTCAAGGAGATTTTGGAAAGTTTTGATTGGGTGATGATAAACCCTGTAAAATCGTTGGAATGGGTACAGTTTTCATAAAACAACAGAATGGAAATCAATGGCTATTGAAGGAGGTAAGGCATGTTCCAGATCTGAAGAAACATCTGAATTCAACATGGCAGTTGGGAGGTGAAGGTTTCATAACTACTTTCACAGATAAAACCTGGAACGTCACTAAAGGATCCCTGGTAATAGCAAAAGGAGAAAAGGTTGGTACATTGTACTTATGCAATGGTATTTCTAATTTTGTTAATGCTTTAACATCTACAGGAAAAGATACGACATTGTGGCATCATAGGCTCGGGCACATGAACGAGAAGGGGATGCAGATTCTTCACTTAAGAAATTTATTGCTAGGTTTGAAGCATGTTCATTTAAAATTCTTTGAGAATTGTGTTTATGGAAAACAGAAGAGAGTCAGATTCCTTCAAGTTGGGAAAGAAAACAAGAGCGGAAAATTAGGGCTTGTGCATACAGATGTATGGGGACCTCCTCAGGTATCATCTCTTGGTGGCTCTCATTATTATGTTACTTTTATTCATGATGCAACCAAAAAAACCTGGATTTATTGTATTCGAAATAATCTGATGTATTTGATACTTTCAAGCAATGGAAAGCTTTGGTTGAAAATGAGACAAGAAAAAGGTTGAAGTGTCTCGGATTAGAAAATGTAGGTGAAAATCGCACCAAAGAGTTTGATAGATATTGTTCATAGAATGGAATTCATAGAGAGAAGACAGTTCCAGGAACACCATAAGAAAATGGTGTGTCAGAAAGGATGAACAGGACAATCATAGAGCGTGCAAGGTGCATGAGATTGCATGCAGGATTACCTTTGCAATTTTGGGTAGATGTTGTAGATACTGTTGTTTATCTAATAAGTAGAGGGATTTCAAGTTCCTTGGATTGTGTTATTATAGAGGAGTGATGGACAGGTAAAAAGGTAAACTACTCATTTTTAAAGACTTTTGGTTGTGAAGCCTTTGTCCACATTAACAAATAAAATAGAATGAGGCTTGAGGAAAAATAAAAAAAAATTACCTTTATTGGATATGGTGTTAATCATTTTGGTTATCGCTTATATGATTATGAAAAACACAAAATTATTAGGAGCAGAGATGTAATATTCAATGAAAAGGTTTTGTATAAGGATCAAATGCAAGAAAACAAACAGGAAAAAAGAAACAGAGAATACACAGTGCTTGACGATATCACAGGAAAAGTGATTGTAGCTGAAAATCATAATGATCAACAACCACAACAGCAACAAGCACTTCAAACACCTAAAAGTGGTGTTAGAAGATCTACCAGGATAAGTAGACCCCCTGAATGATACTCTCCTTCATTATATTATGTATTGTTGACTAATTCTGGTGAACCGTAATGTTATGAAGAAGTAGTGTAGGTAGAAACCAGGAAGAAGTGGGAGCAAGCCATGAAAGAATACATGGACTTCTTAGCACATAGCCAGATATGGGACTTAGTCAAGTTGCCTGCAGGTAAAACAACATTGCAAAATAAATGAGTTTACAAGTTGAAGGAAGAAGATGGAGGTAGAAAAATGTATAAAGCTAGAGTTGTGGTGCAAGGGTTTGCACAAAAAAAAGGTATAGACTTTGATGAGATATTTTCTCCTATTGTGAAGATGACTTCAATCAAAACTATTCTAAGTCTAGTAGTAGCTAAAGATTTTCATCTTGAGCAGTTAGATGTAAAGACAACCTTTCTCCATGGGAATTTGGAGGAAGAGATATATATGTAGCAGCCACAAGGATATGAGGTGAAAGGGAAGGAGAAAGTAGTGCGCAAGTTGAAGAATAGCTTGTATGGCTTAAAATAGGCTCCAAGGTGGTGGTATCTAAAATTTGACAGGTTTATGTCTGAACAAGGTTATACTAGATGTCACTCTGATCATTGTGTTTATCTCAAAAGGCAAAATGATGGTAGTTGTATTATATTGTTATTGTATGTAGATGACATGCTTGTTGCAGGTTCTAACATGCAGGAAATAAATGTGCTCAAAATGAAATTGGCAAACCCATTTGCAATGAAGGATTTGGGTACTGGAAAGCAAATCCTTGGTATGAGAATAACTAGAGACAGGAAGAATCACAAATAAACATTGTCTCGAAGTGAGTACATAGAAAAGGTGTTAAAAAGATTTAATATGTAGAATGCAAAACCAGTTAGTATACCTTTAGCTATCCATTTCAAATTAAGTAAGGAGGCGTGTCCCAAGACTTCGGAAGAAATGGCTCATATGTCTAAAGTTCCATATGCATCATTGGAAGCTTAATGTATGCAATGGTCTGCACAAGGCTTGATATTGCACATGCAGTGGGAGTTGTAAGTAGGTACATAAATAATCTAGGAAAGAATGTTATATGGCAGTGAAGTGGATTGTCAGGTATTTGAGAGGTACCACAAATCAAGAATTATGCTTTGGTGGTTCAAACATTGCTATAGAGGGATATGTTGATGCATATATGGCAGGTGATAGAGATAATAGGAGGACCACTACAGGATATGTATTTACTGTACGTGGAACAAATGTTAGGTGGGTTTAAGAAATCCAATGTGGTTTTTCGCTTTCAACAACAAAAGGAGAGTATGTTGTTGCTACATAGGCTAGTAAAGAAATGATTTGGTTACAAAGGTTTCTTGATGAATTGGGTAAGAAGCAGGAGTTGGGCAGGTTATACAGTGACAGCCAGAGTGCCATACATCTTGCAAATAACTCTACATTTAATTCGAAGACTAAAAATATACATCTCAAGTACCATTTCATATGGTCTGCATTCGAGTATGGACAGTTGAAGCTAGAAAAGATGCACACTAGCTAGAATCCTGCAGATATGCTAACAAAAGTTGTAGCCAGGGAGAAACTGAGAATCTGCTCTGTTTTAATTGGTCTTCAAGTATGATGAAGAAGATGAGAAACAACCAGGTCCAAAGTGGAGTCATTATGTAGCAAATGAAGTTGCGGTGGAGTTGTTATAATCATTCTCCAAGTGGGAGATTTTTGGGTGTGGAGCCTGATTATCTTCTGTATTCAAAAGTCTCAGCTGGATGTATACCCTAGGAAGACTGTACACCCCTCCATGCAGGGGGAATTTTCCCCCCCGTGGGGGCTTGGCAGGGCCAATCCCCCCTCGTCTGGGGGGTCCAGGGGCCAGTGGGGGTTGCTAAAAATAGATGTAAAATTGCCTTCTAAAAGTCTAGTAATTTCTAGTCAATCTAGGCCATTCATTAGGTAGATGATCTAACAGTAGAAGTTATGTTTAGTTTAGGGAATTTTTCCCTAGAAGGCAACCACTCACTATATATGAGGGAATTGTATTGCGTCTATGTAGATTTGTATTTTGAGTGAGGAAGAGAGAGGCGATTGAGAGTGAAGAGGGAGTTACAGTGGATTTGTTGTAGCTTGTATCTCTTTAGTTTTCTGGATAATATAATAAAAGAAAGATTGGCTGTTTCTCTATGAACGTAGCCCAAATTGGGTGAACCACACATATCTGTGTCTCTCTTGTTTTATGCATTTTCTGTGTTTATATTTCTGCAATTTTTTATGTGTTCCATTGTTCTGTAATATATAATTTTCTAATAGTTCCATGATGAAACCATGCAGTTGTACATACATCCATATCATCCAACAAATTATCTCAACTATTATCTTTGCACCTTCTGCATATACTTAAGCATTATGTCTTCGAGGGAGCCAAATCCTTTCTCAAACAAATCATCAATATCGGAGTTTCCAAATCACAATGGCCTCAAGTCAAGGTGTGTAATTCTTCATATTTGATTCTACTACTTGCTCCCTTTGAGGTAAACATACCTTTGCACGATTTATCTCATATTACAAAAGAGTTCTCCATTATGCTCTTCAACTTTCAATCCTTGTTCAAGAGAAAAGTAATTAGCAAGCTTCAATACCATGTTCATCAGTGTCTTTATAGATTTCTTTTTCCTTCTAAGGTAAGTGAACTTATAGTCCTTAAATTGACTTTCTTGATCCAAAATTCTAGCTACTCCCTTTTACTTCATCTTCATGTTTGTGACCTTTATGAAATAACAAAAAGGAAAAGGACAAGGATGAAATAGATATAGTAATAACCAAAATGTAGAGTAATTATTCTTTTGAAGATGGTTAACTCCCTCTCAATATTGGACTATTCACCACCTTTGATCCAGTTATTTGATGTTGAATCTGACAAACTCAAAAGACAGATTTTTTTACAACAAAAAAATAGTTAGGGTTCCCAGGGCTTTCCAATCCAAGTCTCCTATAGGGTTTACAAAACCTACATACAAAAAACATTTAATATGTCACAAACTGTATGATATAAAAACCCTAGATTATTTTCAGTCATCAAGGTCTACCATCTAAAGCTTATACAAGAATGTTGCAAAACCCTAATTCATTTCATTTCTTGGTCTTAAGATGTAATGTTCATATTCAACTAAATACTTGGATTATTACCATAATTTATGTAAACTTCTCTGACCTATATCTATGTAGATTCTTTATCCTTCAAAACATCCTCATGAACTAGAGATCTTGAAACATATCATGAAATTCACACTATGTAATAAATCATTGTGTAACAAATGCAATCCATTCCATGATTAATGACGTGAGACGTAACATAGAAATGAATCCAATGCCAAACCATTGTAATATGATATGCAAAATCATTTTAATGTATATGTGTGATAGAACCGCTGCTACGAGCCACTGTGTAAAGCAATCACTGCAGTCTGACCATGCAAAGGGTCACTGAAGCAACAAGCCAATAAAGTGTAGTGCAATTCATAGAGACATGATCGCAATGTGTATAGCGAGCCGAGGCACAATTACAATGCCGTAGTTGGAGAGAAATTCCATGGAGAACCAAATCCACAAGAGTAAAGTTGATGCTCTAAGCTGTTGAATAGTATAATGATCAATAGAACATATTGTGAATCATAATACATAGAGGATGAATAATTTGTTACTACATATTTATTGTATCATAACTTTGCCACAAATTCCATCTTTGCCATGGGATCAGATCTTTACGGTTACGATAGAGTCTGAGTTTTCAAAGTTTTGGATCCTTCAAAGGGTAGAGAAGTAAAAAATTGGACCATTTAATACAAAACTATAACATTAAAACTCAGTTTCCTTAGTGTAGATACTCAAGAAGAAGATCTTCAAAGAATTATTTTTCATAAGGTATTTTTTCAATTGAAGATTCCCATAGGTTCAAATAATAGATCTCCAGTCCTTTTGTTTGAACGCATATATGAGTACAGAACGAATGTGTAACAACCCTGGTGAAAATTCCATGTAATCAAAGCAAAAAAGTCAAAATAATAACCACGGTTGATGGGACATTTCTTCTGAGCTGAATGTTAGGAAAAATCCTAGTGATGGGGATCACTTGTGATTTTTTATAGCGAAGGCAATTGGAAAAGGCAATGGCTAAGGCTTTGGAAAGGAAAAACGACATTTTTTGAACATATGTATATGAAATAATGGAAATTAGGAGAAAAAAGAGGTGAAAGGTCACAAGTTACATGTGAGGAAATTGAAGGAAAATAATGGAAAATGAAGAAAATAGAGGCCTCATTCATAAAAAGGATTCAAAGGATAAGTTGGTAACCTTTTGCTTGATCAGTTTTCGAGCTCTCTCATTATTCTCTCTCTCTCTCTCTCATACTCTTGGAGACTTGGATTTTTCTTGGAGCTCTCTTGTTGGGTGTGGCATTCTTGAATTTTTGGAGCAAGAACACAAAGGAAGAGAAGAAAAGTTCAAGAAGCCATCGGGGTTAGCGATTACATCATATTTATTTGTAGTTACTCAGTTGCATGTATGTTTCATTCACTAGTTTTTGGCATGCATGGTATATGCATGTCGGTTATTGATTGTGATATGTCATTGGCATGGAGGATTCTCGAGATTGACAATGGATTTCCTAGCCTTGCCATTTCCTAGATAACCATGGTGATCATGGGTTTATTTACTTCTTGTGTTTTTGTTTGGTTCTCATGTTTTCTTATCTTGGCTTGAGTTATTAGTCCCATGGCCTTGGTTGGAAAAATGCTCTAGAGCACTGGAACATCTTCGATTGAGTTACTAGTCTTGTAGCCTGGGTTGGACAAATGCTTTGGAGCCCTTGTTGTGTTGAGTTACTAGTCCCGTAGCCTTGGTTGGACAAACACTCTAGAGCTCGATAAAAGGTGTGGTTTAAATTGCTAGTCCGAGAGTCGGGTTGGAAAATTTTTCTAGAGCCCTAGATGGATGGGATAGAGACAAATCTCATGATGGTTTTGTGATGTTTGACCGCAAGGTGGAATCATTGTTTGATGGGTTCAGGTGGATGACCTCTAGAATCGATAAATGGTTTGTGATTAATGTGTTCTATGAGATTGCACAATCATGCTTGGAATATGGCATAGGGGTGAATGACTGAAGAGAGCTTTGGCTCAACCATTCTATGGTCAGGTGGAACATGGAAGTCCCATCCCGAGTTTGGATTTTGTATCATTAATGAAAGGGTATTTCTCCTTGTATTTTTTTGAGCATTTTGATTGATTGTATGTGGTATATATGGATGTAATTTCATGAGTATTTGTGCCCACATTATGCTAGTTATGTATGTGTTTTATGATAGCATCCATGTATGGATTTCCTCATTCTTTTACTTGTAATTGAATGATCAATCTATCTATGACCTAATGGCTGGAATGGCAGTTGATGTGTTGAGGCATCAATTGTTCTTAGAAATTCTCAACAAGTATAAGACCCCCATGCTCAAAATTGTTTATTACACCTATAGATTACACATTTGCAATATGTTTGATGAAATTCCTGGCATAGCTAGTATGGGTCAAGTCAAGGTCTTCAACACGTGTTTTCTTTAGGACTCTCATTTCCATGTTATTTTACTGATATGAGGAGATGGTTCAATTTTGGGCAGTGACCTGGGCTATGGGCTTGAAAAAGTGGCTAAAATCTCAAAGACGTTGGCATAGCACTCACAATTTTTGTCTATGGTTACTAGCAGGAAAGTCTGTGAGAACAAATTTGGGATGTTGGTTGCACTCGTGCCTATAACATGGAAGCGACTGGGCCATAAATTGTCCAAAAGCTCAGTTGGACCCTAAGACAAGTTGTCTAAAGTATTGGATTAGTTCCTTAGGGTCCTGTAGATGATGATTGACGTTTTCATGGTGTGTTTCTATTAGTTCCACTTCCTTAATGTGACTTAGGAGGTTGAATCATATCATAGTGGCCTCTCGTCGCATGTTTACCCTAGCTAGATTATTGCTTGGGTAGATGTGGGAGGAGGGTGTTATAGAGTGGTATGAGAGCATGGCTGACCTCTCAGACTGGATGGGCTATTTTTTGGTCATGCGTTCATGTCAGTTGCATATGTGTCTCCCACACTTTTATTTCATGTGCTTGTTTCATTTGCATGATGTTGTTCATGGTTATAGTTATTTCATCATGTGAAATTTGAGGTTTTATTGTTGAATGCATAATTGTAGTGTATGACTAGTTACATGTCGATTTATGTCGCTTACATGTATCGTTGTAGTATGCTTGGTTACATTTTTCCAAGTTTGGTTACATTCTTGTATGCCTGGTTGTGTGTATCATCCTTGCAGGTTTGATTTCAAGTATCATTCATTCATGCTTGTCATATGTGTTTATGCATACATCCAGATAGTTATGCACCACTTATGCATGTCCATGGTTCGATGTGGTCAAGTGTATAGGGGTATAACGGTGGTGGTTGTCATGCATGAGGTCATTGTGTGTGTTGTTATTGAGGTCATGCATTAATGACTAGACTTTGGCTAGAATGACAGTTGCATGGGAATATGCTTATGTGTTATGTTTCTATATGATGTGATGATTATGATATACATGTATCACATTGATTTTTTGATATTGCAGACAAGGTATCCTCCCAAAGCTATACTAAGGTATGTTATTTTATTGTGATTTTGTTAGAAAAATATAAATTATGGAGCAATGGAACACATAAAATATTGAAGAAATATAAACACAAAAAATGCATAAGACAAGAGAGACACAAATATACATGGTTCACCCAGTTTGGGCTATGTCCACGGAGAAACAACCAATCCTTCCTTTTATATTATCCAGCAAACTGAAGAGATGCAACCTACAGCAGATCTGCTGTAACACCCTCTTCGCTCTCAATCTCCTCTCTCTTGCTCACTCAGAATACATATCCACATAGACGCAATACAATTACCTCGTATATAGTGAGGGGTTGCGTTCTAGGGAAAAAACCCTAAATTAAACATAACTTCTACTGTCAGATCTCTGCCTAATGAACGGCCCAGATTGACTAGAAATTACTACACTTTTACAAGGGAATTTTACATCTATTCTTAGCTTCAGGGGTGCTGCCCCTGAAACCCCTTGCCAAGGGGGGGCTCCCCAAAAGTCACAACCTCCCCCCTGGACCCCCCTTGCAGTGAATATTTTACGGGCGGGATTGCTGCCCCATTTCGAACTAGGGTCCAATGTAGCAATACCTTTTAATACAGAAGATAATCAAGCTCCACACCGAACATATTTTCTTTAGATGACATGATACACCTTCTAGGAAGAAATATTAGATGGCTAGCGAGATGGTTGACTACAAAGACTCTCCCTACAAATCTGAAGAGTAGTATGGTGTTGGAAACTCTTGTGACTTGGAAGTGACACTGAGAAGCTTAGAGGAAGAGTCAAGGAGGTGTAAGGCAAATAATGACAAAATCATACAGGCACAAGAAAAGTTAGTAGAGGTAAATGTAGTCATACTTCAAAGCTTGTTAGATTTGCAGTGGCATGGAACACTTCGGATCAACCATGAGCAAGAGGATATAACTAATGGGTCATATTGTAGTAGATCACAAGTTGGTCATAGATCATATATAGATGACACAATCATAGATGGAGTATTGTTGGACACTCTGGATAGGATAAGGGATAGACACAGGTATGACTCTAGTTTTGATTCAGATAAGCACTATGAACATCATCAGTATCATCCTTATAGGACGAGTGATAAGGGTTATTTTCCATATGAGTTTAAGAAAGAAAATCCAGTTACTTTTGATGGAGAGGTAAATAAATCACAATATTCAAAGGCATGGTTGCTAGGCATGAAGAATTTCTTCAGATTGCATGACTATTTAGAGAACATGAGAGCTAGAGTGGCTAGATTTAGTCTCAAAGGAAAAGCAAACATTTGGTGGGAAGACATGAAGAATGTCAGAGGTATAAATGAGGAAGATTTTACTTGGAGTGACTTTGAGTGGCTAGTCAGGAAGAAGTATTTGTCAATAATATACTTTGATCACATGCAAAAATAATTATATGAGGTAAAGATGGGAACCATGATAGATGATGAGTACACTAGAAAATTCTTGGAGTTGTTGAGATATGTGCCTTACCTCAAGGAGGAGAAGGCTAAGATTCAAATATTCGTTAGTAGGTTATCGGTTGAATTCAAAGATAGGATTGAGTTCGAAGAGCCTATATCATTGGAGGAAGCCATACGAAAATTGAAGCATTGCTATAAATAATCAAAGTGTTGAACTAAGACAAAACGAGAGTAGAGAGATACTACAAAGAACAAAGGAAAATGGGACAAGAAGCGAGTAATACCACAAGATTTAGGTAACAAGGAGAATAGTGCACCACATAAGAGGTTAAATGTATCAGATAGAGGGTAGGGATACATATCTGAGGAGAAATATAAGGAGTCTGTGCAATGTTGTACTTGTGGAGGAGATCACCATAGGAGGGATTGTCCACTATACAGGAGTGGTAGGCCTAAGATATACATTGCGAAGGAGGAACAAAATATTAGAGATGTTGGGTAGATTATTCCACGTATCTATGCAGCCTTAGATAAAAAATAGGCAGGGCATCAATAATTTATCATTGAGATGGATGGTAAGCTTTGTGACCAACTTATTTCTATTTTGATTGACCCTAGATCTAATTATAGCTATGTTAGTCCTGACTTGGTGGATAAGTGTGGTTTGAGTAAGGAATTGCATGTAGGTCTTGGCTAGTGAAGTTGGATACAAGTATGAAGAAACGAGTTCATCATTAGGTAAGAGCTTGTGCATTTGACTTGAATGGTATGCCTACCGAAACACATTTGGATGTATTACCATTGGGTTCGTATAGTATGTTGTTGGGCATGGACTGGTTTTATCGTCATAGAACCAAGATAGACTATTATGACAAAGCTATTGAGTGTGTTGATGACAATGGAGAACCAAGAGTCTTATAGGGAAAGGAGAAAGCCACATCAATTAGGATGGTGATAGCTATGCAAGCAAAGTGTAGTCGCAAGAAATGGTGCAAGTTATATGTAGTGCACATCTCTAGTCATTAGGGTAAGGAAGTTGAGGATATAAATGTGATGAGAATATACTCAATTTTACAACAATTCAAGGATTTAATTCCCAGAAGACATTACAGAGTTGCCACCTCATAGAGAGTTAACTTTTCTATTGAGTTAGTGCTAGGGATAGCTTTAGCATCGAAAAAACCCTATAGGATGAACACACCTTAGTTGGTTGAGTTAAATTTGTTGTTAAATGAAATGTTGGACAAGGGATACATTGGGCCAAGCGTATCAACTTGGGGGCCACAGATATTATTTGTAAAGAAGAAAGACAAAACACTCATATTATGCATTGATTATAAGAAGTTGAACAAAGTGACTATCAAGAACATGTACCCTTTGCTGATGATTGATGAATTGTTCGATCATTTCAAGGGAAAAACAATATTCAAAGATCGATTTGAGATCTCAATACCATCAAGTACACATCAAAGAGGAGGACATTTACAAGACTACATTCAGGACCGGGTATGGGCATTATGATTTTGTGGTTGTTCCATTTTCCTTAACTAATGCTCCAGCTACATTTATGTGTTTGATGAATAGTATATTATGTCCATATTTGGATAAGTTTGTTATTTTTTTGTTGATGATATAGTGGTATATTCTAAAAATTAGGAAGAGCATGTCAAACATTTAGAAGAAATGTTGAGGTTGTTGAGACTGAGGTACACTACTTGGGGGATGTTGTCTCCAAGGAGGGCATTGCAGTAGATCTAGAAATGATAAGATCCATTATGAAGTGCGTAGCTCCTTAGAATGTAGATGAGGTGAGATCTCTCATGGGTTTGGCAAGCTCTTATAGGAGGCCCATCAAGAACTTCTCATATATTTATTATCCTATCACATCTTTGCAAAGAAAAGGTAAGAAGTTCAAATGGACTAACGATTGTGAGGCTAGCTTTTAGAAACTCAAGGAGTTTTTAACACATGTACCAGTGCTATATATTGCAGATCCAGACAAAGAGTTTGTGGTATGAACAGTTGCTTGCAAGAGAGGACTTGGTGGAGTCCTTATGAAATATGGATAGGTGGTATGCTATTAGTCCCAGAAACTAAACAAGCACAAGAATAACTACCTTATGCATGACCTTGAGTTAGCAACAAACTGTTATGCAACCAACTCACAAAATAGAAGAAGAGATAGATCAACGAATTCAAAATTAATCTCTTTTAGGGTGAAACCTCCTTTACATTTCATAAGTGAACAATTATTGGATGATACAAATGAAAAGACCTCCTTTCTATATATAGGAGTGTAAGGGGTCACAATATAATCATAGTCGACATAACACTAATAATGGAAGGGCACAACAATAACAATAATGGGCTTCTATGGGGCATAATAATAACAATATGGGGGATGACATGGTCACAACAATACAATAAGTGGGTTGCACTAATAACGATAATGGGATACACTAGTAGTATAGGAACCTAACATTCCCCTCTCCTTCAACAATTATTTTCCTCAACACTTGAGTAGTTCTAGATGCTTCTGTATAGAATTATCATCCTCCCATGCAAATATTCAGCTATTAAGTTCTTTCACTTTATGAGATACTCAAAAATTGATTGATTTCATAGACGCCAGGGACCCTTATTTCCATTAATTATTTAAGTTCCAATATGATTTTTCCTTCCTTGTCAAGTTCCAAAAATATTGATTGAACTGGGAGCTTGTCACATATAACCTTATTTAAGCATGAAAAATGGAAAATTGGGTCCTCTCAAGAAGATGAAGGAAGCTCCAATTCATATTTCATAGTACCAATCTTTTGCAACTCCTTGTCAAGACCATAGACTTACTTTGCTAATAATTTATTATCCTTCCTAGCTTGCTTGAGGGACATTTGTTTGTATGGTTGTAGCCGTAAAAATACCCAGTCACCTATATCAAAACTCCCTTTGGTGCGATGTTGATTTTCTTGTTGTTTAATTCGATTATGTGCCAAAGTGAGGTTGTCCTTTAAGAGTTGCAGAACTTGTTGATGCTTGATGTGATCTTCCACTGCTTAAACCTTAGAATCATTGTCAAATATCTTTTGGAGATCTAGAGAAATAGATGATTTCATTGTTTGGAACTGTGGTGAACACATTATGCCTCGTTTTTATTTTTTCAGAATCTTTGCCATGCTATTAGCGCTAATTATCTTTCCTCGTTTCCCTACGATATCCCTTAATTCAACTTCCTTTCCTTCCCAAAAAAAATGCAAGAAACATTCTTGAAAATTGAAAGCTATTGTCCGTAATGATTGTAACCATTGGACTCCTAATACAACATCATCACCACCCATTGGAATGGAAAGCATTGGACTATTCAAGACATTTTCTCCCATGGATAGCTTGGTTTTATGGAAATTTCCAGAGAAATTTATGGTTCCTCCATTTGTAACCATTACATGACACTCTAGTGTTGGATATAGGAAGAAATTCAATACCATGAATATCTTACAATGAATAAAATTATGGGCACTACCCAAATCAATCAACACTATTACCTTTTTCTTCTTGATATGTCCTTCTATCTTAAGAGTTTGAGGAGTGGTAATTCCTGTCAATGCATTACAAGTTATGTTAAGCTTCATTTCCTCTTTCTCTAGGGTTGGTTCCTGGTATATATCCTCTGCTTTTGACATTTCTTGTTTCCTTTCTTCCTCCTCTTCCCCATGTATTCAAATTAATTTCTTCTCAACATGCTTATGAAATTTCGTGTATTTTCTATCACAACTCTAACAAAAACCTTTTGTTCTTTTTTCCTCCAATTGTTGTGGTGTCAACCTTGTAGGCTGTGGAATACTAGGATGAAAAACACTTACATGTTTATAGTTGTGAATGGTAGACTTCCTTGTTGCCATAATTTTGCTTTTAACTTTTCTTGCCACCCTGAATGCCTTCTCCAATGAATCAGGTTCACAAAGGCGAACCTCATGTTGGATGTTACCCTTTAAAGTACATATGAAGACTTAAATGCTATGCTTCTCTGGAATATCATTTACTCTTATATTCCATTTTTGGAAGTCCTCAATGTTCTATGCCATTGAACCCTTTTTTTTGGATTTATCAATTAGCTAAACCAGGGGTTGCTCTTTGTATCCTCATAATATGCTATCATTTCATCCATGAAAATTGATCGGGTGACAAGTGGTTTATGAAAACAAAGCTCTTTATAACATACAAATTGATTCGATTCTAAATATAAAGATGCAATATGTAACTTTTGTGGCGGTTGCACATCATGTAGATCAAAATGTTGCTCCATCTGTAGTATACAAGTTACTAGATCCTTGCCATCAAACTTCCTCATATCCATCTTTGGAATATGATGGGTCTTAAATCGAACATTTGATTCTATAAAATCATGATTAACATTCCTTTGCTTCTCATCATGTGTTTCCTCTAATACCTTTTTTCCATCAAGAAGCTAATTTTCTTTCCTTGTTTCCTTATGATACCCCTTACCTCAACTTCCTTTCCTTCCCAAAAAAAATTCAAGAAACATTATTGAAAATTGAAAGCGATTGTCCCTAATGATTGTAACCATTGGACTCCTAATACAACATCATCACCACTGATTGGAATGGAAAGTATTGGACTATTCAAGACATTTTCTCCCATGGATAGCTTGATTTTATGGAAATTTCCAAAGAAATGTATGGTTCCTCCATCTGTAACCATTACGTGACACTCTAGTGTTGGATATAGGAAGAAATTCAATTCCTTGAATATCTTACAATGAATAAAATTATGGGCACTACCCAATTCAATCAACACTATTACCTTTTTCTTCTTGATATGTCCTTCTATATTGAGAGTTTGAGGAGTGGTAATTCCTGTCAATGCATTACAAGTTATGTTAAGATTCATTTCTTCTTTCTCTGGGGTTGGTTCCTGGTGTATATCCTCTTCTTTTGACATTTCTTGTTTCCTTTCTTCCTCCTCTTCCCCATGTATACAAATTAATTTCTTCTCAACATGATTATGAAATTTCGTGTATTTTCTATCACAATTGTAACAAACACCTTTTGCTCTTTTTTCCTCCAATTGTTGTGGTGTCAACCTTGTAGGATGTGGAATACTAGGAGCAAAAACACTTACATGTTTATAGTTGTGAATGGTAGACTTCCTTGTTGCCATAATTTTTCTTTTAACTTTCTTGCCACCCTGAATGCCTTCTCCAATGAATCAGGTTCGCAAAGGCGAACCTCATGTTGGATGTTACCCTTTAAAGTACATATGAAGACTTAAATGCTATGCTTCTCTGGAATATAATTTACTCTTATATTCCATTTTTTGAGGTCCTCAATGTTCTATGCCATTGAACCATTTTGTTTGGATTTATCAATTGGCTAAAGCAGGGGTTGCTCTTTGTATCCTCATAATGTGCTATCATTTCGTCCATGAAAATTGACCGGTTGACAAGTGGTTTATGAAAACAAATTTCTTAATAACATTCAAATTGATTCGATTCTAAATATAAAGATGCAATATGTACCTTTTGTGGTAGCTACAGATCATGTAGATCAAAACGTTGCTCCATATGTAGTATCCAAGTTACCAGATCCTTGCCATCAAACTTCCTCATATCCATCTTTGGAATATGGTAGGTCTTAAATCCAACATTAGATTCTATAAAATCATGATTAACATTTTTTTACTTCTCACCATGAGTTTCCTCTACTACCTTTTCACCATCAGGAAGTTAGTTATCTTTCCTCATTTCCCTATGATACCCCTTAATTCAACTTCCTTTCCTTCCCAAAAAAATTCAAGAAACCTTCTTGAAAATTGAAAGCTATTGTCCCTAATGATTGTAACCATTAGACTCCTAATAAAACATCATCACCACCGATTAGAATGGAAGGCATTTGGCTATTCAAGACTTTTTCTCCCATGGATAGCTTGATTTTATGAAAATTTCTAGAGAAATGTATGGTTCCTCCATTTGTAACCATTACATGACACTCTAGTGTTGGATATAGGAAGAAATTAAATTCCTTGAATATCTTACAATGAATAAAATTATGGGCACTACCCAAATCAATCAACACTATTACCTTTTTCTTCTTGATATGTCCTTCTATCTTGAGAGTTTTAGGAGTGGTAATTTCTGTCAATGCATTACAAGTTATGTTAAGATTCATTTCTTCTTTCTCTGGGGTTGGTTCCTGGTGTATATCCTCTTCTTTTGACATTTCTTGTTTCCTTTCTTCCTCCTCTTCCCCATGTATGCAAATTAATTTCTTCTCAACATGCTTATGAAATTTCGTGTATTTTCTATCACAACTGTAACAAACACCTTTTTCTCTTTTTCGTCCAATGGTTGTGGTGTCAAATTTGTACGATGTGGAATACTAGGAGCAAAAACACTTACATGTTTATAGTTGTGAATGGTAGACTTCCTTGTTGGCATAATTTTGCTTTTAAATTTTCTTGCCACCCTGAATGCCTTCTCCAATGAATCAGGTTCGCAAAGGCGAACCTCATGTTGGATGTTACCCTTTAAAGTACATATGAAGACTTAAATGCTATGCTTTTCTGGAATATAATTTACTCTTATATTCCATTTTTGGAAGTCCTGAATGTTCTATGCCATTGAACCATTTTGTTTGGATTTATAAATTGGCTAAAGTAGGGGTTGTTCTTTGTATCCTCATAATGTGCTATCATTTTGTCCATGAAAATTGACCGGGTGACAAGTGGTTTGTGAAAACAAATCTCTTTATAACATTCAAATTGATTTGATTCTAAATATAGATATGCAATATGTACCTTTTGTGGCAGTTACAGATCATGTAGATCGAAACGTTGCTCCATATGTAGTATCCAAGTTACCAGATCCTTCCCATAAAACTTCCTCATATCCATATTTGGAATATGGTGGGTCTTAAATCCAACATTAGATTCTATAAAATCATGATTAACATTTTTTTGCTTCTCATCATGAGTTTCCTCTACTACCTTTTCACCATCAGGAAGTTAATTATCTATCCTCGTTTCCCTATGATACCCCTTAATTCAACTTCCTTTCCTTCCCAAAAAAAATTCAAGAAACCTTCTTGAAAATTGAAATCTATTTTCCCTAATGATTGTAACCATTAGACTCCTAATACAACATCATCGCCACCAATTGGAATGGAAGTCATTTGACTATTCAAGACATTTTCTCCCATGGATAGCTTGATTTTATGGAAATTTCCAGAGAAATTTATGGTTCCTCCATTTGTAACCATTACATGACACTCTAGTGTTGGATATAGGAAGAAATTCAATTCCTTGAATATCTTACAATGAATAAAATTATGGGCACTACCCAAATCAATCGACACTATTACCTTTTTCTTCTTGATATGTCCTTCTATATTGAGAGTTTGAGGAATGGTAATTCCTGTCAATGCATTACAAGTTATGTTAAGATTCATTTCTTCTTTCTTTGTGGTTGGTTCTTGGTTTATATCCTCTGCTTTTGAAATTTCTTGTTTCCTTTCTTCCTCCTCTTCCCCATGTATGCAAATTAATTTCTTCTCAACATGCTGATGAAATTTCGTGTATTTTCTATCACAACTGTAACAAACACCTTTTGCTCATTTTCCCTCCAATTGTTGTGGTGTAAACCTTGTAGGATGTGGAGTACTAGGAGCAAAAACACTTACATGTTTATAGTTGTGAATGGTAGACTTCCTTGTTGCCATAACTCTGCTTTTAACTTTTCTTGCCACCCTGAATGCCTTCTCCAATGAATCAGGTTCGCAAAGGTGAACCTCATGCTGGATATTACCCTTTAAAGTACATATGAAGACTTAAATGCTATGCTTCTCTGGAATATCATTTACTCTTATATTCCATTTTTGGAAGTCCTCAATGTTCTATGCCATTGAACACTTTTGTTTGGATTTATCAACTGGCTAAAGCAGGGGTTGCTCTTTGTGTCCTCATAATGTGCTATCATTTCATCCATGAAAATTGACAGGGTGACAAGTGGTTTATGAAAACAAAGCTCTTTATAACATAAAAATTGATTCGATTCTAAATATAAAGATGCAATATGTACCTTTTGTGGCGGTTTCACATCATGTAGATCAAAATATTGCTCCATCTGTAGTATACAAGTTACCAGCTCCTTGCCATCAAACATCCTCATATCCATCTTTGGAATATGGTGGGTCTTAAATCCAACATTAGATTCTATAAAATCATGATTAACATTTTTTTGCTTCTCATCATGAGTTTCCTCTACTACCTTTTCACCATCAGGAAGCCTTTCTTGTAGCATATTTGTCCCACCTTCCTTCAAGCTTTCCATGTCTTTCTTAAAATATTCCATGTTGCCCTTAAATTTTTCTTCTAAATCATTGATATTAGATTCCATGCCATGGATAAAGACATTTATCCTAGCTTTGATCACATTACTCAAATCATCCTTCCCATTTTTCTTACTAGATGTTTCTATTTTCTTGATTTGAGATATTTTTTTTCTTTCTTTTAAGAGCTTGATATTTAAATGATTGCAAATTTGTAATTTTGGATCTCCAAGTACTAAAATTTAGTAATGTGATGGACCTCTAAGTCGTGTTTCTGACCCCATAAGTCTGATCAATATTAGATTCTCCAGGAAAGAGTTATGCCTAATCTCTCACAATGTCGTAATTATAGATAGGTTTAGTAGACCGAACTTGTACAAAGTGTCTCGTTTCATTGTTTCCCCCATCGGCCTTGAGAATGATACCCAAAAAAATAAAGCTTTTCCTCTTTTTGTCACTCTTTATGAAGTTTGAATCTAATGCTCAGAGAGAGAGAGAGAGAGAGTTATGACGATTTTCCCAAGGTCACCTGTTTGAGATGGAATTTGGGAGCCTGCAAAAAGCCTAACTTCCTTGGATCCTATATCTAATAATACAACGACGCAAGATATGAAATTTGTACAAAAGGTTTAGTGGGATTTCATCTCAAATGTTTTTTAATTTAAGCTTCTGAAGTTTCTTAGAATAAAGTTATAATTAAAATTCCACGATGACAAGTTTGTGATGGAATTCTGGAGCCTGCAAAAACCCTAACTTCTTCAACTCATATCTCCAAAAATATAGTGAGACAAGATCTAAAATTAGGACACAAGGTTCAGCAAGATTTAAGATCAAATGATTTTTAAGTTGAGCTTATGAGACTTCGTAGAAAAAATGTTCTAGCACAAATGCCACGATGACCTATTTGAAGTAGCGAAACCCTAGAATCAAAATCTCTGATACCAAATGTTATGCACCCAACTCAAAAAATAGAAGCATAGATAGATCAATGACTTCAAAGTTAGACTCTTTGAGGGGAAAACCTCCTTTACATTACATAAATGAATAATTCTTGGATGTAATAAAATGACAAGGCCTCCTTTGAATATATAGGAGTCTAAGGGGTCACAATATAATCAGAGCCGACACAACAATAATAATGTAAGGCAACGAAAATAACAATAGTGGGCTTCTATGAGGAACAATAATAACAATATGGGGACTACATGGGAACAAGAATACAATAGGGGGGTTGCACTAATAACAATAATGGGCTACACTAGTAATATAGGGACCTAACACAATCTTACATGCATTGAAGATGTGGATAAAGTATCTTCCTGATAGGAGGTTTGTACTTATGACTGATCATATTGGATTGAGGTATTTGTTGAACCAACCAAATATAAACATAGGAAGGCTAGATGGTTTTCCATGATCAGCGAGTTTGATTTCGAGATTAGGTACATCAAAGGTAAAGAGAATAGGGTGGTAGATGCTCTCAATAGATGGGTACAGGTAAATCACTTGACAACTGTGAGCTCCAATGGGATGAACTTACAGGATAGGATCTTGCAAGCAGTTCAATAGGATGTGAGGTATATGGAGATTGTTCACAGATTGCAGCAGGATGATGGTACAAGTACAAGTGTAGGTACAGGTGGTAGTACAAGTACATGTACAGTTATAGGTGCAGGTGCACATGATATGTATTATTATCTTACAGTAGATGAGTTGGTTAGGTTTCGAGACATGATATATGTACTAGATAACAATGATCTCAAGAAGGCGACCTTGAGGGATCTTCACTCGAAACCTTATCTAAGTCACCCAAGTTATCAAAATACATTAAATGCACTGAAGAAATTTTATTATTTGCCAAATCTGAAGAGAGATGTATAAGAGTTTATGGCTAGATGTTTTGATTGTCAGTGAGTGAGTAGAATGTAAGCATCCAAGTGGACTACTACAGCCGATCACGATTCCAGAGTGGAAATGAGATCTCATTTCCATGGATTTCCTCACAGGGTTTCCAAAGACAATGGGACATCATGTTTCCATTATGGTCATTGTGGACAGATTGACAAAGGTTAGGCATTTCACTCCAGTGAAGTTTACATTTTTAGCATGTGAGGTAGCACATGTGTTCATCGGAGATGTGGTTAGACTACATGGTTGTCCAAAGAATATTGTATCAAATAATGGTGCAAATTTCACTTCCAAGTTTTTGGAGTTATTTGTAGGTTTGGGCATAGATTTCGCCTTCAACACAACTTATCATCTGCATACAAATGGATAGACAGAGAGGATCAAAATGATAATAGAGGACATGTTGAGGAGGTATGTGATGCATTAACAATGAAAGTGGGAAGAGTAAATTCCAATGGTTGAGTTCACGTACAACCATGGTTATCAGGAGTCGCTGAGGATGAGTCCTTTTGAGGCTTTGTATGGGCAGAGTTGTAACACTCCCATCAGTTGGAGTGATCTGATTAGAAAGGTATTGATTGGAATAGATATATTGGTAGACATGGAATAGGAAATGCAGGTTATCAATAAGAATATAAAGGCAGCACAGTATAGGAAGAAGAGTTATGCAAATAGGAACAGGTTGTTCAAGGAGTTTCAGGTTGGGTAACAACTGTACTTATGCATCAAACTGAAGATGATCTTCTTTCGGATTGGATCTTGCACCAAGATGGCATGATGGTTTTGTGGACACTTCAACATTGTTCAGAGGATTGGGCAACTAGCCTATTGACTTGTTTTTCCTTTGACACTGAAAGTCCATGATGTTTTCCATGTATCGTTGCATAAGAGTTATGTTAAGGATGTTGATCATGTGATTGACTGGTCTGTATTGTAGGTGGAACTAGATGGATAATTCAAATCAGAACCTTAGTGTATATTATTGAAAAAGGTGCTTATGCTTCAAAAATAATAAATCGAGTAGTTTAAAGCGCAGTGGACGCACTTTGGGCCTGATGAAGCTAAATCAGAGATGATGGATCAAATGTAGGCTATGTATCCTTCATTGTTTGCTGATTGATCCAAAGCGGCTTCGATATGGTGGTTTGGTATATGCTTTATTATGGTCAGTACATTCTTTATGGTGGTTAGATATGTGCTTTATGGTGGTATGGTATATGCTATATGATGTTTTGATATATGCTTTGGTATATGATTTGGTATATGTTTTGGTATATATTGTTGGTAATGTTGCTATATGTACACATGTATATGGATGTAAATACCCCCATGAGATATGTTATAAATTTCCACTATGTGGGATGGGTGTCATGTTATTATGCTATCAGGTGGTTATGTTATCATGATGTTATAATGTCATGTGGATTGGCACTCAGTAGGATGATCATTGTAAATACCGTAATGAGATGTGTTATAAATATCCACTATGTGGTATGTTATTATGATTTCATGTTATTATGTTGTTACCTTGGTTGCTTCTCAGTAGGTTTATCATTGTAAATACTACATCGTGCTAAGTTATAAAGCTCCATCGACAATATATATTTTCCTTAAAGGACTTTTGTGGTTATAGGTGTTGTTAAACACCGAGGATGGTGTTTTCCCAAGGGGGAGGGTCATGCAACAACCCTAGTGAAAATTCCATGTAATAAAAGTAAATAAAGGAAAAATAATAACTACAGTTGATGGGACAATTATTCCAAGCTAAATGTTAGGAAAAATCCTAGTGATGAGGATCACTTGTGATTGCTTATGGCTAAGGAAATTGGAAAAGGAAGTGGCTAAGGCTTTGGAAAGGAAAAATGGAATTTTCGGAACATTTATTAATGAAAATAATGGAAATTAGGAAAAAAAGGAGGTGAAAGGTCATAGGTTTAATGTGAGGAGGAAATTGAGGGAAAATAATGGAAAAGGAAGAAAATAGAGGCCTTCATAAAAAGACTTCAAAGGATCAATTGGTAACATTTTGTTAGTTCAATTTTGGATTTCTCTCATTATTCTCTTTCTCTCTTTGTCTTTCTCATACTCTTGGAGACTTAGAGTTTTCTTGGATCACTCTTGGTGGGTCTGGCATACTTGGAATTTTGGAGTAAGAAGAAAAAGGAAGAGTAAGAAATCACAAGAAGGCATCGGGATCGGAAATTACATCAGATTTTTTTGCAGGTACTAAGTTGCATGTATGTTTCCTTCACTAGTTTTTTGACATGAATGACATATGCATGTGGGTTGTTGGCTGTGATCTGTCATTGGTATGGAGTATGACCAATATTGACTGTGGATTTCCTGACCTGGCCATTTTCTAGATAGTCATGGTGATTGTAGGTTTATTTCATTGTTGTGCTTTTCGTTGGTTCTCATGTTTCCTTCGCTTGGGTTGAGTTATTGGTCTTGTAGCATTTTTTGGAAAAATGCTCCGGATCCCTGGAACAACATGGGTTGAGCTACTAGTCCCATAGCGTAAGTTGGACAAATGCTCTAGATCCTTTGGAGGGTTTACTTACTAGTCATGTAGCCTTGGTTGGACAGACACTCTGGATCTCGGTAAAAGTTGTGTGTTGAGTTACTAGTCCCATAACCAGGTTGGAAAAATGCTCTAGAGGCCTGGATGGCTGGGATAGAGATCGATATGATGAAAGTTTTGTGATGTTTGACCATGAGGTGGAATCACTATTTGATGGATTGAGGTGGTTGGCCTCTGGAAGCCCTGGATGGTTTTTGATTGATGTGTTCTACGAGATCCAACATTCATGCTTGGAATGTGGAAAGGGGGTGAATGGCTGAAGAGAGATTTGGCTCAACCATTCTACGTTTATGTGGAACATGGAAGTCCCATCCCCAGTTTTGATTTTGCATCATTAATGAAAGGGTATTTCGCCTTGTATTTCGATGAGCATTTTGATGGATTGTATGTGGTCGATATGGTTGTACTTTTGTGAGTATTTTTGTCCCTATTATGATGGTTATGTATGTGTTTTATCGCAACAACCATGCATGGATTTCCTCATGCTTTTACTTGTAATTGAATGATCAATCTATATATGAACTAATGGAATATGGTAATTGATTTGTTAAGGCATCAATGGTTCTTAGAGATTCCCAGCGAAGTATGTGACCCCTATGCTGAGGATTGTTTATTACACCTATAGATTACACATATGCAATATGTTTGATGAAATGCCTGTCATGGCTAGTAAGGGTCCAATCAAGGTCTTGATTTCTTTTTATCTTTAGTACTATGATTTTCATGTTATTTTAATGATATGAGGAGATGGCTCAATTCTTGGTAGCGACTTGGACTCTGGGCCTAAAAAAGTTCCTCAAATCCTAGATTCATTAGCATAGCACCAACAGTTTTGGTTTCTGGTTGCTGGCAAGCAAGCCTGTGAAAATGACTTTGGGTTGTTGGTCGCACTCATGCCTATAGAATGGCAGTAACTAAGCCTTAAATTGTGCAAAAGCTCAGTGGGACCCCAAGGCAAGCTGTCTAAAGTATTGTATTGGTTCTTGAGGGTCAGGTAGTTAATGATTGAGTTTTGTATGATGTGTTTCCATCAATTCCACTTCCTTAATGGGACTTAGGAGGTTGAATCATATCATATTTGCCTATCATCGCATGTTTGCCCCAGTTGGGCAGTTGATTGCGATCATATTAGAGAGTATAAGTTGTAGACTCATTTTTCTATGAGGATAAGTCTTCCTTAGGGGTGCCAATAGAGAGTGATCTTCGAACTGTCAACCCTACCTCTGATACCATGTTTAGAAATAATTATGTTTGCATATTATGGTATATCTCTCTTTAAATGATAATTTCTTGAAAATTTTTATTGGCATTTTATTAAAAATATATTCCTCTTTCATCAAGTAATTACGAAAATGAACAAAAAAATGAAGATCACAATAGAAATAGAACATAGAATATTACACTCCAAGCCAAGGAAAAAGCACACAAGGGGGAACCCAAAGAATATATTTTTCTTATAAAATCAGATCAAGGTGAGAGATACAAGACCCAAATCCAACCTCCAAAAACCTAATTCAAGCCCTCCAAATTCTACTTTATCATCAATTTAAATCATAGGATATAACACCAACCTTAGCCACAAAATTTTATATTCCATATGAACTTTCCATATCTATAGCCCAAGAAAATAGCATCAATTTCAGAACTTTAACCTCATGAAGCTTGCATCATTTTAGAACTTTAACCTCAAAAACTTTGTATCATTTCAGTTTAGAATTCATCACAAAGAAGTACCAAATTTTATTTCCAAATTGGAGGAGGATTCATGTTGATATATAGCTTTTCTCATATGCGAAAAAACAAAACCACTGGGTGAGATAACTTTCCATCCATGAGGTCCAACTTGACTTCTTGTGGTTAATTTTCCAAATTACATTTAAAAAAATTAATTTCATTTTTCTTTACAAGAGGTCCAAATAAGACTTTGACGCTTTGACTCAAGAAATTTCTAAAAGCATGAAGAAAATGCTTAACTACTGAAATAATAAAAAAAAGAAAAAAAAAATTCATTTTTATTTTTACATAAAATACATAATGATATAGAGTAAACATTGATCCCAGATTATAGGTTGAATCCCTTTCCATCTCAATATTCCAAGAAATAGGATGGCAGGGATGGAGGGCAAGCTGATAAAAGTGATGGGAAAATAGGGTTAGGGTTTGGGAAAAGGTAACGCCAGGCGGACCAGCTCCTGGCCAGGTGCAGGGGATCTCGTACCCACCTGCGGAATCACACAACAATACATTGTCAGTTGAAAGAAGGGAAGAAGCCACTAAGATCAGGCTAGACTACGAAGGAATTACTGAAGCAAGCGGGGGGGTGAGAGGTCCCATCCTATAAGGAGATCATAGCAGGGGAATCAAGTCAAATCGGTGCTAATGATGGACTTGGAAATCACAGCAAGGACAAGCCGGTGATGGGAGAAATATGGCAAGCGAGGACAGGGAGTAAATGCCTACTGAGGGCAACCATAAAACCCAGGTTCGTAGTTCCAAATAATAAATTAGAGCATTACAGAGCATATATGAAAGACCATGAACTTATTTGTAAGTTTGTAGGAACATGGTTGTCTGAGAAAGATTTGATGAACTGGATACAACATAAGTGGAAACCCAAAGGGCATATAGATCTTAAATTAGGGGCTAAGGGTTTTTTTTACAGTAATATTTTCGAATCTGGAGGATAAGGAGAGGATATTTGAAGAGGGTCCACATTTCTTTAATAATATAGGACTATTCATGAGGCAATGGGAAGAATGTTACAATCTGGAAAAAGAAAAAATGCTAGCAGAACCAGTTTGGGTCAGGCTATTTGGACTCCCGATAGAGTTCTGGGATCCAGAAATTTTAGAAGGAATTGGGAACTCAATTAGGACCTTTGTGAGGGTAGCAAAAACCACAAAGAAAGGCAGATATACATCATACGCTAAGATCTATGCCTACATGAATATCACAGAACCACTGCCAGATAATATTGAAATTGAATATCATGATGAAGTTTGGCAACAGCCAGTTGATTATGAACATATTCCTTTCAGATGCAGATGGTGCCACAAGTATGGCCATTTGTTTAAACATTTTCTGATGAATGAAGTCAACACTCCAATAAATCAGGGGGAAGAAAAGAGAAGTACAGAGTGGGAAAGGAAGACGAACGAAGGAAATAGGGGAGGGTTTACAGAAGTACAAAGAATAAAGAGACCCAAAAAAGGAAAAACCAAACTAAATTCCTCTTATGCAGAAGGCATTTAGAAAAGTAAGAACCAGTTCGAAGTCCTACGAGATTTAGAAATGGAAGTGGAAGGTGAAGAAGAGCAAGAAGGAATAGGAGAAATCCAGAAAGAAAATAAAAAGGAAAACAAGGAACTGAATAACATAGAATTGGAAAAAGAGGGAGAGAAGGGAGATCGAGAGCGAGAACAAATCCAAATGGAAATAGATCCTCAGTAGGAACAAGAAGGAGAGGAGGAATAGATCATGAGGAAACTCCTACAGGAATGGAAGCATCTAGATGAACAATTCATACCAGATGATCATAAACAAATATATAAAGACATGCTCCAAAGATACAAAAAAAAATGACGGAGATGAATACTAAAGCAACCAAAGCAACTTAAATCACAAGGAGATCAGAACACAGAAACAGGAATCACGGGAAAGGGTGGAAGGAAAAGAGGAAGGAGACCTATGAGTGAGACCATTCAAATTGTAGGAGATATGTTGGTGAATTCAGGAAAAGTTGTACCATTGTCGGAGGTTTTCCAACAACCCCTCAAACTATTGAAATGATTATTACAACATGGAATATCAAAGGGCTAAATAGTAAGGGAAAACAAAGATATTTGAAAGAGAGACTCAAAAGAGATAAACCAAATATAATGTTAATCCAAGAAACAAAATTACGAGAAAGAAAATTGAAAGAA
The DNA here is from genome assembly GCA_000404065.3 of Pinus taeda. NCBI lineage: Eukaryota > Viridiplantae > Streptophyta > Pinopsida > Pinales > Pinaceae > Pinus > Pinus taeda. The sequence continues at coordinate 45,794 of APFE030261968.1, forward strand.
GTGATGAGAAACTTCAAGCCACATTATGAGATCATTGGTCAAGATGCGGTAGGTAGTACAATAGGAGTAGCAATCCTCTAGAACCCAGAGGAAGTCCAATTCGAAGATTGGACCAACATACCACGCATCCTCTTAGGTAGATTCAAAATTCTAGGCTCTCGAGAATGGATCCTCTTATCCAATGTATATGGACCCCATATATAGAGCAAATGTAGGGTTTTCCTTTCAGAAACTGGTAATCATACGATCCCTGTGTCCAACTTTGCCTTGGATAGTCGGAGGATACTTCAAAATGATAAAATCATTAAACGAAAAAAAGGGTGGGCTCAGAAGAATAGAGGCAGACATGGAAACCTTCAGATATTGGATAACAAAACAAAGGCTTGTAGATATACAGACAATAAATGGAATCTATACATGGAATAATAGGAGGGGAGGCACACACCAGATTGCCTCCAGACTAGATCGATTACTAATGTCAGAACATATCATAAATTGAGACATTTTCATTGAAGCTGTGACTCTCCTTGGAATGGGATCGGATCACTGACCAATCAAAGCTGAACTGGACATTAGAGCTAGTCCTAAGAGAAAGCCCTTTAGGTTCAAAGCTTTTTGGCTTAGGAATACAAAATTTCATGAAGAAAGTAGAAGAGTGGTGGAAACAAGGTGGCCAGAGGGGAAGAAACAAAATGTAGACATTTCAGATGAAGCTAAAATAATTGAAACGAAACATCAAAAAATGAAACAAGGAGGAATTTGGACATATACTCAAAGATCAGCAGTGGCTTGACTAGAAGATGAAGCAAATTCAACAAGAAATAATAAATATAGGTAGAAGTGATGACCTGGTCGGAGAAGAAGGGATCCTGATAGGGCAATTGGAAGAGAGGCGAAAACAAGAAGAAATCTTGTGAAGGCAAAAATCCAAGGTAAACTGGTTAAGAGAAGGGGAAAGAAATATAAAGTTCTTCCACCAAGCAATGACCCAAAGAAGGCAAAGAAATAGAACTTTTTCTATTAAACATGAATTAGAGACAAGAGTTACACAGCATGAGAAAATAGAACAAGTCTTGGTGAAGCATTTCATGGATCTCCTCATGGAACCCAATGTAGCACGCGGAGAAGCTATTGAAAGAATCTCTAAAGAGATCCCGAGCAGGATCACTAGAGAACAAAACCTAGCCCTAATGAGGGCAGCCACTATGGAGGAAGTAGAGGAGATAGTGAAAGGGATGAAAAAGAATAAAGCCCCAGGCCCTGACGGATTCACGACAGAATTATATCAAGCAGGATGGGACTTTCTGGGCCAAGAAATATTGGATGTAGTGGAAGAATCAAGAAGGAACCAGAAGGTAAGTACAAGCCTAAACTCAACTCTCTTATCTCTAATTCCTAAATAAACTAAGTTTGAAGTCCCTTAGGCCTTTAGACCTATTTCCCTCTGTAATGTGATATATAAGATAATAGCTACCTTAATGGCTAAGAGGCTCAAGCCTATCTTATCTAGCATCATTTCCCCGGAACAAACAAGCATTGTTGAAGGTCAACAAATCCTGGATGGACTTGTGGTCTCCCAAGAAGTACTGCACTCCTTGAAAGTTAAAAAGGAAGCTGGTATGATGATTAAACTTGATCTCTCAAAATATTATGGTCGTCTGAATTGGAAAAACCTTAAAGAAGTTTTAAGGGCTTTTGGATTTTATAATAGATGGATTGAATGGATTTCTAGTTGAAAATAATTAATATTATTTTGTATTAATGGAGAAATGGTTACACAAGTTGTAACATATCTCCTTAGTTTAGGATTTGTTCCTAGAGTTTAAGAGTTTGGTTGCAACTTCCTGATCTCTAGTAATGTACTTAATGATGTAATTACTCATTTGATGAATGTAGAGTGAACAGAGAGAGTTATCTTTGTTTGAGTGCAGTCTCCAGGTGCAGTACTCACCTGTGAGCTGCAACTCCTTCTTTTTTCAATTCAAGTCTGATTTTTATCTTGGTATCAGAGAACAGAGTAGGGACAGCCTTAATTGTTTTTAGGATGCATCATTGATTACAGAACTGTAGTGGAAGAAAGGGTTGGCGCAGTTTCGTCGCTAACAGTCGCGCCATTTTTGAGCAGAACAAAGGGTTGGCGTGGTTTATTAAGGAACAATTGTGGCGTTTGGCATAGTTTTGAGAGTGATAATCATGCCAGTGTGCCAGAAATTGCTATTGGCCCGGAAAAGCAAGCCTTAGTCATGCCAATTTCATAAGATGCATCGATTTTATTTTCGGCGAGGATCTTTCACCGTCAAGAAGCACCAACCTCTTTCTCTTTGGAATATCTGCAGTTTTTTTTAGTAGATCGACCTTTCCCAGTGGTGGCACTTTGAAAGTTCCAGATCTATTCGGTGGCAGCATATTGGATTTTCCTGGTGGTGGTGCATTGGAGTTCCTGATCTTTTCGGTGGTAGCAGATCGGATTTGCCCAGTGGTGGTGCATTGGAGCTCCTGAACTATTTGGAGGCAATAGATCAAACTTGCCTGGTGGTGGCTCATTGAAGACTTATCCATCAAAGGATCAGAAATTTTATCAATATGAATAACAGTGATGAGTACTCTCCTAAGAAAGAAAAGTCATGGTCTATTATCAGGTCAGTAGATTATTTGCTCAGGGAGTAGTGGTTGTTGTTTATTTTGATAGGAATCGCCATCGCATCGACAGTGGCTGTTGTTTATCATTCAGCCAGGTTTTTTGCCTTCTAATGTTAATGAAAATTGAAGGTTTGTGCCCAACAAACCTCATCAGGTTGTTTATCAGACTCCTGTTTCTCGGTTTGCACAGTATCATTCATGTCCGATGGTGAATTCGGGGGCTAAAGTGCCCCTAGGTTTGAAGAGAAATTCCCTGCAAGTTTTCGTGATGGGTGGAGCTAGCTTTGTTGGCAGTCATCTAGTTGACAGGCTCATGGCAAGAGGCGACAGTGTTATTGTTGTTGACAATTTCTTCACAGGAAGGAAGGAGAATGTTTTGCATCATTTTGGCAATCCAAGGTTTGAACTGATAAGGCATGATGTTGTGAACCCTTATTGTTGGAGGTTGATCAGATCTACCATTTGGCTTGCCCCGCTTCCCCTGTGCATTACAAACACAATCCTGTGAAGACTATCAAAACTAATGTTGTGGGAACCCTGAACATGCTCGAACTTGCCAAGCGTTTCGGGGCACATTTTTTGCTTACAACTACTAGTGAGGCTTATGGAGATCCTATTGAACATCCTCAAACTGAAGCTTACTGGGGCAATGTTAATCCCATCTGAGTCTATAGTTTCTATGATGAGGGTAAGAGAACAACTGAAACTCTGACTATGGATTATCACAAGGGATCAAATGTTGAGTTTGGGACTGCTCAAATTTTCAATACATACGGTCAACGAATGTGCCTTGATGATGGTCGAGTTGTAAGTAATTTTGTTGCTCATGCTTTATGCAAGGAGCCTTTGACAGTCTATGGAGATGGGAAACAGACATGGAGTTTCCAGTTCGTTTCTGATCTGGTTGAAGGCCTTATGCGACTTATGGAGGATGAACATGTTGATCCTTTCAATCTTGGGAATCCTGGGGAATTTACAATGTTGGAACTAGAATATGTTGAAGAAGGAAAGGATGAATCTAATAGCGATTTCCACATTCCATTGCTAATGGAAGAAAACAATGAGGAAAATGAAGAGCTGGAGCAAAAACAAGAAGAAGAAGTAACAGACAATGTAATCAATGACACAAGCCCAGAAAAGATTGAAATAGACAGATTTGAAGTAAGTCCCCTACCAAGGAGATCAAGTAGGAAGACTTGATTACCTTATAAATTGAAAGACTACGCATTAATGTCAAAGAGTTTAAACATTGTAGAACCTACAAATTATGAGGAAGCAAGTAAATCTGATGCATGGAGGGTTGCAATGTATGAGGAAATAGAATCAATAAACAAAAACCATACTTGGGATTTGGTTGAATTTCCTGAAGGAAAAACCCCCATAGGATGCAAATGGTTGTATAAACCAAAAATAAATGCAGATGGGACTATAGAGAAACTTAAAGCGAGACTGGTAACAAAGGGTTATTCACAGCAAGAGGGAAAAGATTTTGATGACACCTTTGCTCTTGTAGTCAAATTAAACACCATTAGAATGCTAATTTCCTTAGCAAAAAAACACAAATGGTAGCTACACCAGCTATATGTTAAGTCTGCATTTCTGAATGGTGCCTTGAAGGAAGAAATTTATTTAGTACAGGCTGAAGGTTTTGTGATAAAGGGGCAGGAACATCTTGTGTGTAAATTGAAAAGGGCACTTTATGGTTTAAAACAGGCACCCAGGTCGTGGTATGAGAAATAGACTCATTTTTTGTACAACATGGCTTTCATAGGAGCTTGGATGATCCAAATCTGTATACCAAGTTTAATAAACAGAGGCAAATTATTTTGATTTCTTTGTATGTAGATGATATGATCATAATAGGGAATACTAACAATCTAATCAAAGAAATTAAACACCAGATGTCACAAGTGTTTGAGATGAAAGATCTCAGAAATCTTCATTATTGCTCGGGATTGAAGGTATGGAAAGACCAGACTCATTTTGTTCGAGAGAAGCAATAGTAAAAAGAGATATGTATTGAATATTGTAAAACTTGTGATAACATGGCTGATATTTTTACTAAGCCTCTTGGGCATGTAAAGTTTGAATTGTTTAGATGGATGCTAGGAGTTCAGGATAACCCTTTCTCCATTAGGGGGGGAGTTGAAAATAATTAATATTATTTTGTATTAATGGAGAAATGGTTACACAAGTTGTAACGTATCTCCTTACTTTAGGATTTTTTTCCTAGAGTTTAGGAGTTTGGTTGCAACTTCCTGATCTCTAGTAATGTACTTAATGATGTAATTACTCATTTGATGAATGTAGAGTGAACGGAGAGAGTTCTCTTTGTTTGAGTGTTGTCTCAAGGTGCAGTACTCACCTGTGAGCTACAACTCCTTTTTTTCAATTCAAGTCTGATTTTAATCTTTTATACCATGATCTCATCGACCAATTTCTCCATCCTTGTGAATGGAACCCCCTCCCAAACTTTTCAAGTGTCTATAGGACTCCGACAGGGGGATCCTTTGTCTCCTTTTGTATTCATCATAGTAGAGAAGGCCTAGGAAGATACATCAAAAAAGAAGTAAGAGAGAGAAAGCTCAAGGGAATCCAAATATGGGGTAACAACCTTCCTATTACTCATCAACAATTTGTAGACAACATTATGTTGTCTTGTAATGTGTCCCTCGGAGAAGCCAAAAGAATCAAGGAATTCTTAGACCTTTTTATGACAACTTCAGGCACGCAAATCAACAATGACAAGTCCTACACTTATTTTTTTAACACCGCTAGAAATATAAAAGAAAATTGACAAGAACTCTAGGATTCCATTCAGGTGGACTCCCAACAAGATATCTCAGAACACTGCTAGCTCGGTACCCCCTGAGGATGTCAAATTGGCAACAAACGATTGAGAAAATTGCTAAAAAATTAGCAAATTGGTCTTTCAGAACTCTAAACTTTACGGGCAGAGCTGTTTTAGTCAAGGCAGTCCTTCAATCAATCCCAATATACCAATTATCAACAATGGCTGCCCCAAAAGGAGCATGTGAAAAGATGACAGAGATCTTCAAAAAATTTATATGGGGAGGTCAGAAGGATCAAAGAAAATGGTCTTTAGTATCATGGAAGGATTTAGTGAAAAGCAAGATAGAGGAAGGATTAGGCCTTAGAGATCCATATATCCTGAATCATGCAATGGGTGCTAAGCTATGGTGGCGCTGGTTGAATGGAGGAAATGACCTTTGGAAAAGAATATGGACAAAAAAATATAATATGCCTACAAAACCAGATGAAATATTAAGAATAAGGGATACACCGAAAGGGTCAACAATTTAGAATCTAGCGAGTCTCAACAAAGAAATAATAACCATGCATCCTTTTTGGGAAATCAGGGATGGAAGCTTAGCCAAGTTTTGGGAGGAGGCCTGGCAACAAAGGGAAAGACTGAATGGACTGCAAGCCCTAACAGACATAGGCCAAAAGGAAGTTGAGAATGGAATGAATTTAGTAAGGGACTTCTGGAAGATGGAGAGCCAAGATGAAGTATGGGGAATTTGGAAGAATCTAGAAGAATGGATGGATGAAATAGTTGAAGAGAAAAAAGTGCTATATCAAAAGGAAATGAAAGAAGGAGAATACTTATAAGATCTGGACCGGACAGTCTGAGATGGGGATACACAACAAAAGGAAACTTTTCAATCAAAGAAGCTTTCCATCTTCTAATTTCCAGAGAACCAGAAGACATGACAGCCACTTGGAAACAAATATGGAATAGTAATTGGTGGCTGAACGTGGCACATTTCATATGGTTGGCTACCAAAGGTCGTATCCTAACCTGGGACCAACTCCAAAAGAGAGGCATACATGGCCCCTCGAGATGTATTCTTTGCAAAAAAGAACAGGAAACACAATAACACCTCCTTAACTCATGTAAACAAGCTCAGAAACAGTGGGAAGAGGTCAAGTCAGGATGCTCTTTGGAAAAAGCCGTAGAGATCAACAAAGCATTAAAAACACTATTAAAATTTGGGGAGGTGAACAATTTACGAGCCCAGTGGTTAGACGAGCTTGGAACCTTGCAGTAGGGATGAATATGTGGATGATCTGGAAAGAAAGAAATAGAAGAACTTTCTGAAACAAAGAGATGGAAAAAGACCAAATATGGGGAAAAACCTTGAGCCATATTCGTGAGACTATACTTGCAGATACTTGGAATGGAGAGGACTGGGAAACGACACTGGAAGAAGAGCATATTTTAAAGTAGTTGAACCTACATCAAGGGATGGTGGCTCCATAGATGTGGAAAGGACCCAGGATAGGATAGAATGACACCCTGCATTTCTCCCACCCCTTGGCTGGATTCATAAAGCTAAACTTTGGCGGAGCCTCTAAAGGAAACCCAAGCCCAGCAGGGATTGGAGGTCTTTTTAGGGATGATCAAGGAACAACGAAATGGATCTACATAGACAATGGAGGCATTATGAGTAACAATGAGGCTGAATTGATGGCAGTACGTCAAGGATTAAAGATACAATTAGAAACGGATATAATAACCTTGAAGAGATTCCCTAATGGTTATCCAAGTACTCAAAAAAATTAACAATGGGACATCATGGGACAAAGTTACGCAGAGTTGGAGAACGGCCAATCTAATCGAAGAACTAGAAATTATCCTAAGAAGATTTAAATATATGATCATTAAACATGTTAGAAGAGAGGCTAACAAAGCAGTAGATTTTCTTGTGAACTGGGGTTGCCATGAATAAGGAAGGAAAAGGATAATATATGGACTATGCACTCAAAAGACTTAGAATTAGAACAGTTAAGAACAATTCTCAACCAGGACAATCATGAAGACACGATTCAAAGGCAATAGAGAGAGATGGCTCCTGATTGGGATGTGCAATAATGTAAGTAAGGGTGGTAGTAGTGATTACAATCATGGAAGGACAGCTGGATGTAACCACAGGTACAAAGCTTCCCTTCTAGCCAAAATAATGAGTAGCAGGTCAGCGCAAGTCTCAAGAAATCGGAGTGGCAGAGGTGGAATGCAGGAGATTAGTAGTAGTGGCAGTGGTAATGGAAGAGCGAGAAGGTTGGTGAAGAGGCATTATATGAAGGTGGTGGAGTGTAAAATAAGGGGTAATCTTTGCGGGATGAAAGAGGATTAGAGCACAACACAGCCAGGAGGAGGGGCTCGGGGGGTTAGTGTATCCGGGTATGTGAAACCTGAGACCCCTGCATCCTTTTTCTCTGTCACAGTAGGTAGAATGGATAAGTTTAATTCATGTCAAGCCCCTGAAGATGAAAAGGGCTCGAGTGAGTTCACCTGCCCCTCTGTAATTCATTGCAAGAGGCTTCTAGGTCAGAATTGGGAGGGGATCCTTGATGAATGGGGGAACTATAGCTGGGAGCACAGTCCGGGAAGTAACCTGGGAAACTATGGCAAGCAATTCACTGCAAAAGCAGACGAGAAGTCTAAAATAGGGGACTCAAAAATTAGGGCCTTAGCCCACCATCTGATCCGCATAACAGAGGGGCTTATACACCTCTTGTATCTAGATAATGGTGACCAGTGTCAAACCCAAAAAAATTATGGTGACTGCAATAGAAGTAGAGGAATACCCAAAGGGAACATTGTAGTGGGAGACATTGATAAGAAACTTAAAAAACTGATACATGTGGTTGATAATTGTCAACACGAGAGGGTAGAGAACAAGATGGCACACCTGGGATGCGGCAAAGGACATGGAGGTGGAGGTCGACCAAGGCAAGGGAATCAGGGAAGCAGGCCAACTGAAGGCTGAAGTAACCAGAGTAGAGGGAGAAGGTCTACCCGGACAGCAGTCTAGGAAGCGGCAAGAGCTTACTGGGAAGACATGAATGAGGACATCCGTAGAATCATCGAAGATATGGAAACCAGTGTGCTGGAGGAACAGTCTGAATCTGAGACGGAAGAATGTGCTAAAATGATTAGTGATTTAAGGAATCCGAGGTGAAGGCTGACTCTTTATAGGCAGTCTTTACATATCTATTGGGTACTAAAATGCCTCCTGGCAAAGGCACTAGAACAAGTAGCAAACAAAATGGTGGAAATTGCAAACGGTATGCCAAATTTGTAGAAAGAAATGAAAAACTTCCAGGTCATCATGATTAGGCAGAACAACAAACTGGAGGAGATGTATCAGCTGTTGTCCCGGATGGTTCGTACTAACCCAAGTTATGAGGAACAAATGGATGGTCCCATGGACATGGACCAGAATACGGGAACCAGAAAGAAATGATCCTCTTGAGGCTCTTATGTGGTTTTTGAACTTCTTATTTTCACAATTCTATGCATGTTAGTAGCTTAATAGGTAGCTTTAGTTGTCTAGTGCATATAGCCAGTATGGAAAGACTCGTTAAATTTTGTTTTTGGAATGCTTATAGTAAACTAAGGTGGCCAACATACCTGGTTTCCCTTCGGGGTAGGTCGAGGCCACCAAAACGATGTATCTGGTCTCCTTGTTTATCATAAATAGAAAAGAAAGGCACTACCTACACTTAGAAAAAAACACATAATGATATAGGTACAATAATTAATATGAAGACCAAACATAATTACATTTTCCAACACATATCATTAGTTACTAATTGTAGTCCACTATCGATAACAATCACATGATATAATGCATTTAATAAATAAGTTTTATTCTTAATTTTGAATGAAAATTGATTCCATTCCTAGTGTTTAAAGGCATATTTCCTACACTTCATGCAACCTCATAAGGAAGCATCATCCCTAGTAGAATGCAGAAGTTGTAGGGCAATTTGACCATATTTAAACTGGTTTATCTTTATGAAATCTAACTCATGTGTGTCTCCAGTTTGTGATTGCTAGCATTATTTTGTTTCTTAAAACACATGTTCACATGCTAATTTACACCTTACATCTAACCTATACCTAAATCATTTAAATTCATTAATCATAATCACACCCTCCAAGAAGATACTTGAGTATTTGATTATATCAATTTTACAAAATAGATTTTTAATCATATATGAATTTCAATATTCTAAGGCTCTAAAACTTTGTTTTATTAACTTCATCATATCATCATATATATATATATATATATTCATCCTAAAGCATCTCGATATAACACTTCTTAGTTATTACCATGCCCCTTTGAAATTTATCTAAAACATTAATTTCTATATTGATATTATTGTTTTATTCATATACCATAGATTTGAGTCAAATTAAAATTATGCCTATTGAATCTAAAATGCTAACATTAAATCCATAATCCATACAATTATTTTCGTATAAATATTAAATTTTAGCATTTATTTAGAAAATGAAAATATATGATAAAATATGCATTATAATAAAATATTTGTAAGAAACATAACTAAAAAATAATTATGCTAACACATAGTTAAAATCTATTCACTTTTCTTTAAATAACCAATATACCGTAGGTTGTATGCTATATAAAATCATAGTGTTATAACACATGTTTATATAAAACCATAATCTTAGTGAGATAAATACTAGCCAAAATCACATCAATTTTTATAAGTAAAAGTTATCCTCATACCCAATTTGATATAAAGAAAAAAATGTGCTTTAAATCCTATCATTTTTAAACAAGAGTTATTTCACATCCTATCATTTTTAAACAAGAGTTATTTCACACAATGTTAATAACATTTGTCCATAGTAAATAATATTAACCCTTCAATCTATTCACATTCCATCTTCCAAAATCAAATTCCATCTATCCATTGTAAGTAATACTAACCCTTCAATCTATTCACATACCATTTTGCAAAATCAAATTCCTTACTCTCCACATCTTGATACCAAGGATTTTAATGTATCACATAAAGTTCAAAAACTTTTTTTTATAAATATTTATTAAATTTTATAAAATACTAATCAAATGCATCTCAAAATCTCACTTAGCACGTGAGCGATGTAAATACTACTTGGCCAAAGTAAAAGATTAATTGCACGACATATTTCAGCCATAAATCAGTGTTAATATTTAACAATGGATGCATCACTCTCATCCATTGGTTTTAAGTCTCAAACACCTTCTCTACCCTATCATTACAAATTGTCCATTATCTCCTCCAAAATTTAATCATTAAAAATGGTTCATTATCTCTTCCTAAATTTATTTAGTCTTATAATGGGTTTATTGAACACTGATAATTATTACAAATTGTCCGTTAATCCGTTGCGAAGTTTATTTACTCTTATAATGGATTTATTGAACATTGTTGAAAGTTCCAAGAGTGGAAAATAGATTCACTCACACAAAATATATTTTTTATTTTAGGGTTTTAATTATAGTTGGGTAGAAAATTTTACTTACGGTAAAATATTAAATAAAATATATAATAATATTTTACATGAAATATATTGTGTCTAAATGATATTTTTAGATAAATAAAATATATTTCATATTTTAGGGTTTTTATTTGCTCATATAATTTTAAGTATGAATATTTCACCCTAGTTACCAAAGATTACCAAGGGCAGACCTAATACAGTTACTCTACAAGGCCTTTATTAGTATATAGAGTCTTTAAAAAAATGTATAGAAGAAAGAGAAGCCAAGCTATAAAAAGAGTTAGAAACCATGTTGGAAAATAATTTTTCATCTCTTGAAGGCACGATCCAAAAACAAATAGAAAATAAAATAGAACTACTGGAGAATAAAATGGAGGCAATGGAGACTAGATTGTAGGTTATAGAAAAACAAAACCAAGATACTAACCAACCATCCCAGCAAGGAAATGCTGATACTTTAGAGAGTCTTAAAATGAAAGACATGATTAAAGAACTAGAAGAAAAAGTTAATAGCCACCTCACTCTAAATAATGTGGTAGATAAGTTAGACATCAAACCAATTAAAGATGAAACGAAAAAAGTAATAGAGTTAGACCACGAATGTAACAAAAGGGCCTTGAACCTTATAATCTTTGGTTTAAAAGAGGAAGTAGATGAAGATACTTTAGCCTTAGCCCAGACAAAATTACATAATAGATTACAAATTGAAACAACGTGTCTCATAGAAGCAACAAGGTTGGGGAAATTAACCGAGAATAATGGAAGACTAATCTACATAAAGTTGAGCTCCACTGATCATAAGTATGACATACTTAGTAAAACCTCAAGTCTAAAAGGAACGAGAATATTCGTAAATGAAGATCTCATCCTAGAAGACCAAGAAGAATTAAGAAAGGAGGTTCAAAAGGTAAAAGGAGCTAGAAAGGAAGGAAAGTGGGCAATAATTAGAAATAGAAAAGCCTTTATTCGAGATAGAAACCAAAAATATAGTAATCAATAGCAATAAAAAATGCTCTGGATCCTTTCTTGGAACTGTTGGGGCTTCTCATGGAACAAAGACCCGAAGCTAAGTTGGATTTCGAATGATGTTGATATTATTTTGCTTGTTGAAGCTTGGGAGCACGAAGAAGCTAAGGTCCCTAGCATAGATGGCTTTACGCTATGGTCTACCTGGAACAAGTGATCCTCCCATAGAGGCATTGAGGGAATAGCTTGTTACATTAAGAAGAAAATCTCCCCCCTTGCTAGGATTTATAAAAACGACCCTCACAACCAATATAGTTGGATAGAGATTAGTGACATTAATAATAAAAAGTCATACATAGCAATATGTTATTCCCCCCCATCAATTCTAACTTCTATAAGAAGAAGAACCTAGATAAAATTAACCCTTACAATGGTTTAGAGAATGATATTTCTAGCCTAAGGAATGACGGTAATATCCTTTTACTAGGTGACTTTAATGCTTGAACTTCAAACAACCAAGCTATTATTCTAAGCAATCATTCCAACCGTAATCCTCTTTGGTTAGATGAAGACTCTACTCTGGCAAGTAGGTACAAAAGGAGCACTAAATACCTCAGGGAAGACTTGTTTGGGTTGGAGCTAGTCAAGCTCTGTAGTGCTCAGGATCTCATAATTTGCAATGGTCTAAAGAAGTGGCCCAATTCGAGGAATATGACCTGCATCCATGGACTTGGTAGCAGAGTAGTAGACTACGTTATTTCCGATCTCCCATTATACAATGAAATAATAAATTTTCACATCTTAAACGACCACGAACCTGAATCTAATCGTAGGCCTTTACTTATAACTCTCAATTTTGTCTTGCATAGAGCTCCCATAGAAAATACTACTTACAACCAAAAGAACTTAATATTTGATAGAAATAAAAATGATCACTTTCTAAATGAATTAAAAACTAATTTTCTTCCTTTATCTAGTGTAGACAACATAGAAGACCTCTATCATAATTTTACTACAACCCTCTCAGATTATATTAACAAGTTCTCATTTGAAGTTTCAAATAATAAAAGAAATAGCAAAACCAATCCATGGTATGACAAAGATTGTAAAAGTGCGAGGAGGGAAATTAAGGAAGCTGTTGATGAATCTCTTAAAATCGACAAGATAAAAATATACAAAGCCCTAACTACAAGGAAAAAGAGGGAGTACATTCGTCAAAGATAGGAGAATCTCTTACACTTCTCTAAGGTAGCTCCTAAGAAATTTTGGAGGCAAATTCTGACTAGGAAGATTAAAGATAATAATAAAATTGTTTTACATGATTGGAATGCCTACCTTAAAAAGGTTTATGAATCTCCAAATGTCATGGATAATTTGGAAACCCTGCTCACAACAAAAGAATTTTTCTCCTTAGAAGACATTAAGTTTGGGGTTAATCACCTCGCTAATGGGAAAGCTAAGGACATTGAAGGTTACCAGGTGGAAATCGTAAAAATTGGAGGTCCTGTCCTCATCCCCCACATCCACAAGATTTTCAATCAATTAGTCAAGCAAGGGTTCGCTAAACCTTGGAATGAAAGTCTCATTGTCGCTATTTTTAAAAGTGGGGATACAAAAAACCCCTCTAATTATCGGACAATTATGATCAGCCCTCTCTTAGCCAAGTTATATGGTAGTTTTTTGGAAAAGAAGTTAAGCACATGGCTTGAAAGTGAAGGTAAGCGGGCTAAAGTCCAAGTAGGTTTCAGAAGGCATCACTCAACAACAGACCACCTCGTTACGCTTAGGATCATTGCAGAGGAATGTCGTAATGATAAATCCAAATTATTTTGCTGCTTTGTGGATTTTAGAAAGGCTTTCGATAGGATTCCTGATAAAAGATGGATTTGACAAAGCCAAAAGTGATTAGGCTAACAAATACCATCTATATTGGAAAAAGTTATGCAGACAAGAGGAGATATTTTGGAGACAAAAATCCAAAGTTCAATGGCTCAAGGAAGGAGAGCAGAACACAATATTTTTCCATAGATCCACTATGGCCAATAGAAATCACAATAGAATCTAAACGATTAAGGATGAGGAAGGGAAGATTTATAACACTCATAAAGATATTGAAGATGTGCTTGTTCAACACTTCCGAAACATCACTTGGGAAAACAGTCTAGACAGGGATCAGTCCATCAGGGGAATGACAAAGCGTATCCCTAAGCTAGTGTCCAAGGAGGACAATTTTAACCTTAATAGACTAGTTACGGAAGAGGAGGTCAGTGAGGTTCTCAAAGATATGCAGAATGGCAAAGCACCAAGCCCGGATGGTTTCAACGTGCATTTGTTTAAAGCATGTTGGCATATTGTCGAAGAGGACATTTTGAATGTGGTAGAGGATTCCAGGAGCACTAAAACTATCCTAAAAGCCCTCAAAACCTCCTTCATCTCCTTGATTTCCAAATAGGACTCAGCTCAAATAGCAGATAAGTACATACGTAATTCCTTATGCAATGTGGTTTACAAGATAATTTCCAAAGTACTAGCTAATAGACTCAAACCTTTCCTTCCCTCGCTAGTATCTGAGGAACAATCAGGTTATGTTGAGGGAAGACAGATTTTAAACAACATTATTCAAGAACATGAGATGGTACACATGCTAACCAGCGAAAGGCAAGTGGGGATGATCATGCAATTGGATATTGCCAAAGCATATGACAGGGTGAATTGGAGATACATCAAGAAGGTTCTCTCTACCTTTGGATTTGACAACAACTAGGTTAGATGGGTCATGGCACTGGTGACTTCTTCCAACTTTTCTATTCGTGTAAATGTCTCTCCCTCAAAAAACTTCAATCCTTCAAGAGGCCTCAGGTAGGGAGACCCACTCTCTCCCTTTCTCTTCATTCTCATGATGGAAGGACTTGGGTGATCCATTAAGCAGGCCAAGGTAATGGGAAAAATTAGGGGTCTTCAAGCTTTTGAGAATGGTTCAGCTCTGACTCACCAATAATTTGTTGATGATACCTTACTGGAAGGTATCCCCACAGTCATAGAGGCTTTGGCCTACAAGAAAATCCTTAAGGACTTTTCCAAGGCTACAGGTATGGAACTCAATCTCTCTAAATCAAAAATCTTCTTCTTAAATACTAACATTGTTATACAAAAAAATATCTCAAGAATTCTTGGTTTCCAAAGAGATTCCCTCCCCTCCAAATATTTAAGAGTTCCTCTTACGGCTAGAACTATGCTCAAGAGTATATGGGAACTAGTTCTTAATAAGTTGCATGATAGAGTCCAAAAATGGACCTTCTGCTCCTTGAACCTGGCTGGCAGGTTAGTTCTAAGTATGGCAGTTCTACAATCTATCTCGGTTTTCATGTTATCTACTCTCCTAGCTCCCAAAGGGGTCTTAGAGCAATTCAGGAATATACAAAGAGATTTCCTTTGGGCCAAGGAGGAAACTAGGAAGAAATGGGCCTTGGTTTCCTGGGAAAAAATATGTAAACCCAAAAGTCATGGGGGCCTAGGCTTGGATGATCAAGAGATTCTTAATAAAGTTCTAGGAGTCAAGCTTTGGTGGAGATGGGTTCAGGAGCCACAAACCTAGTGGGCCAAGATCTGGAAAGAGAAATACACCATCTCCTGGCACACTAATGATCTCATAAGAATGTCTAGTATCATAAAAGGCTCCTACATATGGAATAGAGCCTGGGAAAATAGAAGCCTTGCTCCAAAGAATAGTTTCTGGGAAATTAGAGCAGGAGATCTTGCTCTCTTTTGGGAGGATAAATGGCAACAAGAACCAACGTTGTCAACCGAAAATTTCTTAAGCCTCAAGCAGAAAATAGATGCCAAGGGTTAATCAAACTAAAGGATTTCTGGGATCTCACTCATATCTCCAAAAAGTGGAGAGGCTCGAGAAACATTAACTGTAGAGAGGACAACCCCTTAAAAATCAAAGCAGAGGCTCTTGGGGGCTTGCTAAAGCAAAGAATGATCTTGGTCACAGAGGGGTTGGATCAATTAAGATGGGGTAATAATAAGAAAGGAACCTTTAATCTTAAGGAAGCTAAAGGTTTTCTCCTTGGGCTTGGTTCTAATGTTCAAGACAAGACCTGACTGCATCTCTGGAGGCATCAAGGTTGGATGAAGATCAATTTTTTTATGTTGTTGGTTCATCATAAGAAAATCTTGACGTGGGACAACAATAGAAGAAGAGGAGTTATGGGGCCTTCTGGATGCCACCTCTGTGAAGAGTAGGAGGAGACAATGGAACATATTCTCAACAACTGCTCGTACACCACCTGGCTGTGGGATTTGTTCTCCTCTATCTTCCACCAGTCTGACAGGGACAGAGGGAGTATTACAAATACCCTAAACCAATAGAGAAGAAATTATACAGAGAATGAATTCCTTAATTTGGCCTGGGCCTTCACAACTTGCTTCACTATTTGGAATGTTTGGAAAGAAAGAAATAAAATAATTTTCGAGAATGAAAAGCCTTTACTACATCACCTAGTTAATCTAACCTTGAAACAGCTCAAAGAGATGGTCAGCTCCACCGTTTGCAATATTCCCATGAATCCTCCCTCGGACAATAAGCTAAGAACTCTCAGGTAGTTAAGATTGCAAGAGATAATTCCTCTAGTTATAAACACAAGGGATATAGCCGTAGTTACAGGGGAGGACTTCTGGCAACCTCCTCTGAAAGGATTTTTGAAGTTTAACATTAATGGTGCCTCAAAAGGAAATCCGAGAAATGTGGTTATGGAGGAGTTTTAAGGAATGAAGAGGGCAATATTATCTTTATCTTCCACTGTCATTTAGGAAGTGCCACGAATAATATGGCGGAAGTGATGGGTTTGGAGCGATGCCTATACTCTCTGATTCAGAACCATCTCTCTAATGTCATTGTACAAGCGGACTCTAAGATAACCATCAACGCGGTGAAATGAATCAGCGGTTGTTCCCAACTGGAGAGAGTCTCTAACCACTGGAAACTTATCTAGGTTTATCAAAGAATCCAAGTTCATCTCCAGTGTCTTTGCACCATAAGTTTCAACGATGTTCATCATAATGCCAATAAGCTTGCGGGCCTACTAGCCAATCAAGGTGTGGGTAGTGTTGACGATGGAAGGGCTAAAAAGCGGCAAGAAATCCCTCAAAATCATCTAAAAGCTATTTGTGAGGATCAAGCTGAGGAGGATAGGGAGGTTTTTTGAACTCGAGCTAGGTTGAATGGCATAATTTGATGCTTTCGATTTGAGCTCCCACAACCATGTAGGTTGTTCCAGGAAGGCTAGATAGCTTTTTGATAGAGATCCCCTGGTTTCTACTTTGCACTCTACAGAATCAGTTCCTTGTCAAACTCTTAAATGGGTTTTGGTTTCGCCGATGGTTTTGGCAGCTCGGGTGGTTTACTTCGCACTGTAGTTGGCTTTCTCCCTCTTTTCACTTTTGGGCTAAAGTTCCTAGCCATTATTGGTTTTTTGGCGATCGCACGTCTATTTTGTGGTTTGTGGTTTTGCTTTTTTGGGTGCAATACCATAGGGATCTCAACACGTGGCAAGGAGGTGGTTATGAATACCACCCTTTATCACTCGTTAAGATTCAGTCATGTTTGGCGGTGCGAAATGGCTCCTAGTCGTTGGATTTGGTAGCTTGGAGGGACAGTTGGGATCGTTCGTGCGGTTTTGTGGGGCCAGGCAGGTAATTTCCCCATTTCCGGTTGTTGTGTCTTGTCCTTTTCCATTCTTTGTGTACTTTGGGTGGCCGGGGGGGGACTGATGACGTTGGTCGGCTACGGGGGTGTTTGTTTTGGTTCAGCCTTTTGGGTCGTGTTCTTGTAGGTCTTCGGAGTTTTCCCTTGGGATTAGAGATTTTGTGTGTTAGTCAGAATACCTTAGTCTTTGGAAAGTTGACCTGTTCTCCTGAGTTTGTTTATATTGACAGATTTCTGTATACTATGTAACTTTTCTTTTGATTTAATGAAATAGAAGGTTTGGCTCTTGCTTCAACAAAAAAAGAGAAACTAAATAACGTGTTATAAGCTAATGAGAAATCACTATAAATATCAGAAAATATGACTTATATTATCAGCTTTAGCCATTTATCTACAATAAAAGTAGATACAACAATACAATTTTAAATGTAAAAATAATTAGAATTACATACCTTGTCTTCAGCCATCTTAGAACATCCAATCCTCATTTTCTTTAATTTGTCACTGGAAATTAAGAAATGTCTTGCTGAGTGCACACAATCAATAAATGGAGTTTTGAAGAATACCTTATTCACAAAATTTATTTGACAACAAATGTGGATCACCTCAGTGGGTTCAATTGATGGATGCAAGAATCGAGCATTACGTTTTTTATATTTCTTTTTTCACTTATGTCGATACATTATATTTAGAATTTAGATCTGTCTTATTTATAATTTTGATAGAGTTGACCAATGGATCAGGCTCATTGATGTCAAATGGAATCAAAAGAGCATCAGGTAATGAGGTTTGAAATTATTCTAGGAATGATTTCACTAATACTTGAACATTTAAATCATCTCATAATCTTAATTTGAACACTTTGGGGGCTTCTTTACATCTTTCAACAACCACTTTTATATTAAATGATTTTGAAAATAGATAGCAATGCTTGAAGGCTTTATGAATATCATCACATAGATTTGCAAGGTTCATTGTCTCAAATTCAACTTTCCTACTTTTTTGAAATTTTGTAGTGGGCTTGAAATCACTTTCTGTTATCTTATCCTCCAAATCAGATTAATATACTCTTCTCAAAGCAAGTAATTGAGAATCAATTTTATCATCTAGTATTTTATCAAGAAATTTACCTTTTTGTTCTAAATGAAGAAGTACAGATGATGTTTTTTTACTTATTACATAGCGATATCTCAGAATGGCGGTGATGCGTTTTAAAATATCAGCACAACTATTTGGTCCAGATTTAGAGAATCTCTCAAAGTTATGCAACTTGAACTTTGAATTCTTTATCATATTTGTTGATCAGTACTTGAAGCTTCAATCAAATGTAGTCTAAAATTTGTATACTTCACTTGACATGAAATTAATTCTACCTCATTTTCTTTAATCATTTCTACTTGAAAGTCAATGTCATTTTCATTGTAAGCATAGAAATTAATTATTATTCCTAATATCTCTAGTTTTTCTCCATATATTGATGCAAATAGATACATATCAGGAAACATATTCATGGGAGCTTCTATTTGGATGTACCAATCTTGCACAAACTCATATTTATTATATGTAGTTTTTTAATCATTTCAATAGTAGAAGTAGAAGGTGTTATTGATACAACCTTTTGAGTTTAATAACTTTTCTTCTTATCAAGTGATGGTTTTAACATTTCATTTTCTTTTGGGCGAACCAATTCTATAAATAACAAAAAAAAAGTATTTGCATTAATCAAAATGAAAATATAATTTCAAATATTGTCACATAATGTTCTTATAAATATTGAAAAACCACCTAATATGACTATTTCTAAGAGAGTCTACATAAAATATAAAACCACCATACCAGTTGAAGGAGGCAATGTTTGTATATCACTTTTTTTTTGTTTCTTCTTCACTACTTTACTTTGAATTTCAGGCACACCATTTTTCGCAGTTTCTAGAAAAAAAATTATGAAATACATGAAATAACAAATATTATTAAACAACATTATAATACACAATTTCAATGTACATACACAATAATAAATGAGTACATATGCTATGCAAGTTTACTATATGACACCAAAAGTTATCGCCTAGGAAAAATTGCTAAGAAAAGAAACCACCTAATCCAACCATTTCTAAAAGAGTCAATAAAATATAAAACCACCATACTAGTTGAAGTGGCCATCATTTGTATATCACTTCTTTTTCTTTTTCTCTTTGCTACTTTACCTTGAATTTCACGCCCACCAGTTTCCACAGTTTCTAGAAATAAAAGTATTATGGAAGCCATGAAGTAACACATAGTATTAAACAACCTTATAATACATGATTTCCATTTACATAGACAATAATAAATGAGTAAATATGTTATGCAAGTTTATCATATGACAGGAAAACTTATCACATAGTTAAAATTTCTTGGAAAAAAAATACCCATGTTAGTATGGGTTGTCCTCATTAAAACCCCACTCCTAAGGCTATTTCCATGGGTTTTATTAATCAATAACCATTTATCAACACAATGTCTAACGATTTTAACAAAGTATAAACTAAAATTTTCATACCATTTAAAGAATTTGGTGTCGTGTTTCTTGAACTTCCTCTTTCCTTGGATGCTTCCATTGAATTCTCACTAGCTTCATAGTCCATGGTATCTGAAAATAAAGTAAAAAATTGTTATCGCAATTTTGAATTATTGAAGAAAATATGAATTTATAAATACTATAACTATTTGCATAGCTATATGTGTAACAAAATGAACAAGAATAATAACAAGTGTTGAACTCACAATAATATCTAATCAAGGTTACAAAAAAGGCACCCCCAAATAATTTTTTATGTTCTTTTAATCGTGAATATAGGAAAGCAAACATCTACTAGGTTTCCTTCTAGCACGAGCACAACAACATTTCCAGAAGATATTACATTGTGAATAAATAGAAACAATTGTAGAGACTACAACAAAAACATATATACACAAAATTTACCTCTTATAGTCATGTATATTCTTAGTTTGCTTTAGAAAAAATAAAAGCAAAACACAATGGAAGAACATCAACTATGGTGATCATTAGATTTTCTTCTAGATCTTCATCTAGCACAAAGACAAACACATAGCAACTTTGCAAGGTGAAAGAAATATAAAATGTGATAGAATTACTTCTAACACGAACAAAATAATATTGCCAAGGATATTGCAAAGCAAAATAAATATTTGCATCTTAGATTTATTTCTACTACAAATGCATGGATATTAAAAAAAAAAAGAACATTGTACGGTGAAAGAAATCTAGCATGTGCTAGAATTATTTTTAGCACGAACACATTCATATTTCCAAGAAAAACATTACAAAACAAAACAAATATAGCACAAGCTAGATTTCCTTCTACCACAAACACAAACACATTGTCATTAAAAATATTGCAAGGCAAAGGAAATGTAACCCATGCTAGACTATATTCTATCGCATACAAGAATATTGCCAAAAACAACATTGTATTGTAACGCAAATCTAGTGGATGCTAAATTTCCTTCCAGCAAAAACATAAACATAATTTCAATAAAATCATTGCAATAACAATATTTCTTGTGACATTTGACCTTGCCATTTAGAGACTATGAGGTTTTAGTCCATGCCTACATAGACTATTGTTACAATATAAAAAATGTTAAACCCTGAAATGATTAGAAGGCCCTTCATATGGAATATGTGGTCTAAGAATGGGATAGTGTACAAAGATTTCCTCCTATAAAAAACACAAGAACGTTGCAAATAACAACATTACAACGTGAAAGAAATATAATGCATATTATAATTCCTTCTAATGGAAAAATTATCACATAACAACATTGTAGGGTGAGAAAAATTTGGTCTAGATTACATTTACTTATAACACAAACATATAAATATTTCCAATGACAACACTACACAACAAAAAAAAAATCTAGCACAAGCTAGATTTTATTTTAGCCTAAATAGGAACATGTTAGCATTAACAACATTGTAGTGTAAAATAAAAACTAATATGCGTTAGATTTCCTTTTAGCACAAACTCAAGTACATAGAAACATTGTAGAGTGAGAAGTCTATCAAGTGCTAGATTTATGTCTACCACAAATACAAGCACATTCCCAATAGCAACATTGTAGAGTATAAGAATTCTAGATTGTGTTAAATTTTCTTCCAACACAAACACAAGCACATTTTAATTTGAAAGAAATTTAACACATGTTGTATTTCCTTTGAGCACAAACACAAGAACATAACAACATTGTAGGGCTAAATAAGTTTAATGTGTGCTAGATTAACAACATTGCAATTTAAAATAAAATCTAACATGTGTTAGATTTCCTTTCAGTGCAAACTCGAGCACATAGAAACATTTTAGAGTGAGAAATATAGCAAGTGCTAGATTTATGTCTACCAGAAATACAAGCACATTGCCAACAACAACATTGTAGACTATAAGAAATCTAGCTTGTGTTAAATTTTCTTCCAACACAAACACAAGCACATTTAAATTTGAAAGAAATCTAACACATGTTATATTTCCTTCTAGCACAAACACAAGAAAATAACAACATTTTAGGACTAAATAAGTCTAATGTGTGCTAGATTAACAACATTGTAATGTAAAAGAAAGTCTAACATGCGTTAGATTTACTTTTAGTGCAAACTCAAGAACATAGAAACATTGTAGAGTGAGAATTCTAGCAAATGCTAGATTTATGTCTACCACAAATACAAACACGTTGCCAACAACAACATTGTTGAGTATAAGAAATCTGGCTTGTGTTAAATTTTCTTCTAACACAAACACAAGCAAAATTAAATTTGAAAGAAATACAAAACATGTTATATTTCCTTGTAGCACAAACACAAGAACATAACAACATTTTAGGACTAAATAAGTCTAATGTGTGCTAGATTAACAACATTGCAATGTAAAAGAAAATCTAACATGTGTTATATTTCCTTTTAGCGCAAACTCAAGCACATAGAAACATTCAAGAGTGAGAAATATAGCGACTACTAGATTTATGTCTACCACAAATACAATCATGTTGCCAACAACAACGTTGTATAGTATAAGAATTCTAGATTGTGTTAAATTTTCTTCCAACACAAACACAAGCACATTTTAATTTGAAATAAATCCAACACATGCTATATTTCCTTCTAGCACAAACATAAGAACATATCAACATTGTTGGACTAAATAAGTCTAATGTTTGCTATATTAACAACACTACAATGTAAAAGAGAATCTAACATCTGTTAAATTTCCTTTTAGCACAAAGTCAAGCACATAGAAATATTGTAGATTGAGAATTCTAGCAAGTGCTAGATTTATGCCTACGACAAATACAACATGTTGCAAACAACAACATTGTAGAGTATAAGAAGTATTGTGTTAAATTTCTTCCAACACAAAAACAAGCACATTTAAATTTGAAAGAAATCTAACACATGCTATATTTCCTTCTAGCACAAACAGAAGAACATGACAACATTTTAGGACTAAATAAGTGTAATGTGTGCTAGTTTAACAACATTGCAATGTAAAAGAAAATCTAACATTTCTTAGATTTCCTTTTAGCGCAAAGTCAAGAACACAAAAGCATTGTAGATGAGAAATATAGCAAGTGCTATAATTTTTTCTACCAGAAATACAAGCCCGTTGCCGACAACAACATTGTAGACTATAAGAAATCTGGCTTGTGATAATTTTTCTTCCAAAACAAACAAAAGAAAATATAAATTTGAAAGAAATTTAACACATGTTACATTTCCTTCTAGCACAAACACAAGAACATAACAACATTTTAGGACTAATAAGTCTAATATGTGATAGATTAACAACATTGCAATGTATAAGAAAATCTAACATGTATTAGATTTCCTTTTAGCATAAACTCAAGCACATAGAAATATTCTAGAGTGGGAAATCCAGCAATTGCTAGATTTATGTCTAACACAAATATAAGCACATTTCCAACAACAACATTTTAGAGTGAGAAATCTAGCAAGTGCTATATTTATGTCTACCACAAATACAAGCACGTTGCCAACAACAACATTGTAGACTATAAGAATTCTATATTGTGTTAAATTTTCTTCCATCACAAACACAAGCACAAATTAGTTTGAAAGAAATCTAACACATGTTATATTTCCCTCAACCACAAACACAAGAACATAACAACATTGTAGGACTAAATAAGTCTAATGTGTACTATATTAAAAACATTGCAATGTAAAAGAAAATCTAGCATGTGCTAGATTTCTTTTTAGCACAAATTCGAGCACATAGAAACATTTATACATGCACAAATATTTATGTCTAGCACAAATACACGCATGTTGCCAACTTCAACATTGTAGAGTATAAGAATTCTAGATTGTGTTAAATTTTCTTCCATCACAAACACAAGCACATTTTAATTTGAAAGAAATCTAACACATGTTATATTTCCTTCGAGCACAAACACAAGAACATAACAACATTGTAGGACTAAATAAGTCTACTATGTGCTAGATTAACAACATTGCAATTTAAAATAAAATCTAACATGTGTTAGATTTCCTTTTAGCGCAAACCTGAGCACATAGAAATATTGTATGGTGAGAAATCTAGCAAGTGCTAGATTTATGTCTACCACAAATACAAGCACTTTGCCAACAACAACATTGTAGAGTATAAGAAATCTATCTTGTGTTAAATTATCTTCCAACACAAACACAAGCACATTTAAATTTGAAAGAAATCTAGCACATGCTATATTTCCTTCTAGCACAAACACAAGAACATAACAACATTTTAGGACTAAATAAGTCTAATGTGTGATAGATTAACAACATTGCAATGTAAGAGAAAATCTAACATGTGTTAGATTTCCTTTTAGTGCAAGCTCAAGCACATAGAAACATTGTAGAGTGAGAAATCTAACAAGTGCTAGATTTATGTCTATCCCAAATACAAGCATGTTGCAAACAAAAACATTGTAGAGTATAAGATTTCTAGATTGTGTTAAATTTTCTTCCAAGACAAACACTGGGACATTTTAATTTGAAAGAAATCTAACACATGATATATTTCCTTCAAGCAAAAACTCAAGAACATAACAACATTGTAGGACTAAATAAGTCTAATGTGTGCTAGATTAACAACATTTCAATGTAAAATAAAATCTAACACGTGTTACATTTCCTTTTAGTGCAAACTCGAGCACATAGAAACATTGTAGAGTGAGAAATCTAGCAAGCGCTAGATTTATGTCTACCAAAAATACATGCACATTGCCAACAACAACATTGTAGAGTATAAGAAATCTAGCTTATGTTAAATTTTCTTCCAACACAAACACAAGCATATTTAAATTTGAAATAAATCTAACACATGCTATATTTCCTTCTAGCACAAACACAAGAACATAACAAAATTTTAGGACTAAATAAGTCTAATGTGTGCTAGATTAACAAGATTGCAATGTAAAAGAAATTGTAACATGTGTTAGAATTCCTTTTAGCACAAAATCAAGCACACAGAAACATTGTAGAGTGAGAAATCTAACAAGTTCTGATGGATTTCTCAAAGAAAATAATCTCATACTCATCTCCATATCCGTCCACTTGCTGCTTCCCATCTAGGAGATGCATATACATGTTTGTAAACCACATTAAGAAAACTGTCTCTCACTCATGTGAAATTTTGCGTCTTTGTAAGATTTCCGAAACTATGCAAATAGAACAATCTCTAACATTATCGTCAAGAAAAAAATTTCCTCTCTATGACGACTAAATCTCGAGTTAAGATGGATCTAAAGGAAAAGCTTGCACTTTGAGAAATTTGATCACTTTGTAGGCTATCTAAATCTGGAGTTAAGATGAATCTAAAATGGTTTAATTATAATAATTATATTTTTGATTTTATTTTATTTTATTTTATATTTATGTAATTTGACTAAATTAACAAGTTTAAATAACATTACATAACCTTAGAACATCTCATTCACTTTGGGCTAAAGTCTCCCATGTAATCATTCATGTTGGACTAAAGTCTCTCCATGGAATTATTTAAATTTGTAGATATTATTTTTATTTTTATCAATAAATTTAATGTAAAGTAGAAAACATAAACTTGGAAAATCCCATAAATATTATAAATAT
This sequence comes from Pinus taeda, assembly GCA_000404065.3. Classification (NCBI taxonomy): domain Eukaryota; kingdom Viridiplantae; phylum Streptophyta; class Pinopsida; order Pinales; family Pinaceae; genus Pinus; species Pinus taeda. Next base: position 71,591 of record APFE030261968.1, read on the forward strand.
CAAGTGAATTACAATGAAATTTGAACCATTTAAAATTATAATTTTATATTTTATTTAAGAAAGTTTCAAAACAAAAAATTATAATAATAAAAAATTTAATAAATATATGCTTATTTTATTCTAATTTTATAAATATTATATACAATAATACATGAAAAATGTAATATAATTTTAAAAAATTGTAATTTATAATTTTAAAATTACTAATAAAAAAATATTAACATACCAAATTCTTTATTATTATTAAAATTTGTAGATATTTATTTTCATTTTAATGGATAATATTTAATATATAATGGAAAGTATAAATTTGGAAAGGGCTACCCATATTATAAATATTAAGTGCATTATAATGTAATTTGAACCATTTAAATTTATGATTTTATATTTTTAATTTAAAAATAAAATAAAATTAAAACATATAATTAATTAAATTTATGATTTTACATTTCTAATTAAAAAAATTTCAAAACATGAATTGAATTGAAAACATATTTTTTTAAATAATATGTAATCTTATTCTCAATTATACTAAGCAATATAAAATTGGTTAGTTTGATAATTCTACAATTGGGGAAAATGGTTACAATTGTATATTTTCTCCTAACTCTTCACAAAATGAATAACCTAGTGTGAATGAAAATCCAGATCAATTAGGATATAAAAACTTAAAATAAATTTAAAGAATAATTAAATTTTCCTTAACATTTAAGGAAATATAAGAAATTTCTCGTTTTTATATATTATTTAATTTTGACCCAGGTCGCTATTTTTGGGAAAAAAAATGCTTTAACGATGTAAGGTCATGGAAATCAAATGAGCAAAGGAAGTGCAAAGGAAAATGATGTTTATACTCATGATACTCACAAAAGAAAGAGGATTGAAAGGGGTGAAACCTTAGAGAAAACAATAACCCAAGAATAACTATAAATAGAATGAATGTTCAACAAAAAATAGAGACTAAATATGCCATCATTTCCTTTGCATCATTAATTTCAGACATATAAATTAGACTTCTCCAATAATTTAGAGTGGTATGACATATACCATTGAGGATTCAACGTTTTTTTCTAGATGTTCACTTTATAAGCGGTGGGTCAACTCTTCGTTTTCGATCAATGTATAAAAAATCATTTGTATTACCCAATCAAAACATCAGTTATGGGTATACATCACCTATGCAAATTTAATTGAATGGTAAACAACCAGCTTGCTACAACATTAAATTATACCTAACTTATGAATAATGTTTGCTAATGAATATTCTTTGCTAAATATTAAATTCAAATTTTATTTACATTCCATATGATATTAGATAAACATTTAACCAAAATATACTTATAGATTAGGTGATTTAGTACTATTCTTTGTACTCTTAACGAGCCTAAGGTATTTATGGGAAGACTCGAATGTAATAAACCCTTAGTGATACATCTAGTATAATGTGTGAACCCAAGTAATGGGCTCGTAACATGATACACCTGACAAGTAGATCAACAGGTATAACAACTACTGCATTTTCCTCCACTCTTGCTACTATCTACAACTATGCTTGTACCTCTATTGCTAAAGCCTTTGCTTCCACCGCCACCTTTACTATGTCCTCTGCATTAGCCTTTGTCTATGCCTTCTTTTCCCCTTTGCTTCAGCTCACTTGGTCTTGCTTTGTGTTCGATGATTCTGTTTATAACTATTTGGCTTCATTTTATAAGGTGCGGTTTGAACCATTTCTTGCTTTGGTCACGGTTTGACTTCTTGTTGTCCTTCCAATCCTTATGGACTTCGGGCTTTTTCTTGTTGTGCTCATAGCAATTCTTAGCCTTTCTTATGGCTCGTAAGAAAGGAGGCTGAGAGATTCAATGAGTAAGATGTAATAGGGAAGGAAGATTCAGGAACATTAAATAGTCCAACTACAAGTTCTTGTTCTAAAGAAGGATTACATCTTCTAGCTCTTCTTCTACAGTGTGCAGAGGTTGTTTCAGAGGAAAATCATGAAGAGGAAAATAGAAAACAGTATCCTGCCTGATATTTATGAGCTTTCTCACAATATGGGAGTTCAGTTCACTATGTGGCTTCATACTTTGTTGAGGCCGTATCATAAAGGTTGATCAGTTCATACTTAGGAATCTACTCTCATTTCATAGGTGGCAGTGCAAAGTAGGATTTCAAAGGCCGCCCCTATAAAAGCAAGAACCAGTCCTACTCAAAAATATATAAGCATGACTATCACAATGCTAAGAAGAAGAAATACATAGATTTGGATCCAAGTGAAAGAGAATCCTCAATGAATCAAATTCCCACTGACTCTCATAATTTGTTTGCTATCTAATCCACCCGAAACTTTGGACAAAATAGACTTCTACACAATTTTCCAAAAATCTTCTCACAATATAATCACCTATAAAAATCTCCACTCTCGAAATATAAATTATAATTATTTTTGTAAAACAAAAAAATAACTTTTCTTAAACACTTCGTATCATGTTTTGCTTAAGAAGATTTCCACTCTCACGAGTAATTTCAGACATCCAAGACTTCATATCCATACTTCAAAGTTTTCACATTCCATGCTCATGAACAAGTTAGTTAAGAAGATTTCCATTCTCACAAATAATTTAGACATCCTAAGACTTCTTACGCCCACTTTAGAGTTTTCACATTCCATGCTCATGAACAAGTTGCATGTCTTCACTAACTGGCCAATTTTTTTTAAAGAAAAATACCTCCTTGAATGCCTCAATGCAACGAATTCCCATTGTTAATTAGAGGGTATTCCACTAAAGCAGAAATAGAAGATATCATACCATCTCAAGCTCTGGGTAGAAATTTGTGTAAAAGAGATGGATTTGTTCTAGGATAAGTCTCTCTATAAGGAAAGGCACATGGATTTGGTAAAAGGGAGTTATCTAAAAATCTAGCATGAGTTATCTAGAAACCCCATTCGAAAACATCACATGTGTTTTCTTATTAAAGGATGGGTTTCTTCTCATAACCCAATATTTCATTGCTACCCTGTATCCCTTGTCGAGGTTCTATCTTTTAACCACACTATATTAAATGCTCTTTCACTTACCCTGTTGATCATATGTTCCAAGTATAAACTCAAAATACTATATGGAAGACACATGATCCTCATGCATGGGAGACATAACATATATGTTTCCATGGGGATTTTCTTTCCCTGTCGTTCTTACATTCTTCCTCATGCTGAAAGAATGCATGCCTCCTTAGATGAAGTTCAATAAAACCAACCTAAGAAGCCAATGATCTTAAAATATCTGTGATTTTGTGCCAAGATAGAGGTGTTGTGGCATGAGTGGAAGGAAGGAATTTTTTTTTTTAAAATTTGACGAGAGAGTATAGTAAGAAACATGAAATCTCATTACCCACTAGTTTAAATCATTTTTCACTACAAATGAGATAACACGTTCTTCAAATCACATTATACACTTGTCTGAATCATCATTACAATGAGCCACGGTATGCGAATTTTAGGGATACCCAAAGAGTATCCAGTAGCTAAAATTTTGTATGCCAACACTATGGAACTAGAGGGAATGGATTCAATGGAGATGAAGACCTTACGTTGTATTTTTCTAAGTGGAAAATATCCCTAGAAATTAAAATTTTCCTGGAGATAGGGACAAGAAAATAATAACAAGCGGAAGCACTAATAATGTATCAAGGAGTCAGGTCCCTCAAGGATATTGTGCAAAGGGATATAGTTATTTTTTAGGACTCCAACATAATCACAAGATCACTAAGGCAGGAAAGAGCTCCCTCCTCCTAAGCCCTGGCATGCATCTATAATAAAATGGTGCATTTACTCAATGCATATAAATAAGTCCACTATTTTCATGTTAGAAAAAGATTCAACTCCCAAGTCAATCAGATGGCTAAGCAAGAAGTTTCAGTTGAGAACTTCGACATAATCATAAGATCATTAAAGCAGGAAAGAGCTCCCTCCTCCTAAGCCTTGGCATGCATCTACCATAATATGGTCATGCCACTCAATGCATTTAAATAAGACCACTATTTTCATGTTAGAAAAAGATTCAACTCCTAAGTCAATCCGATGGCTAAGCAAGTAGTTTCAGAAGACAAAGAAACCCTTTGAGTATGTATCGAGGGGGAGGAAAATCCCTCTACAACTCAATACCATCATCAATACAAAGTTGCAAGGGGAGGAAGCATGAATGGTGTTACTCTCTACCCAAATTGTCATGCATGGAAACAAAAGAGTTTGGCTCACCAAATAAGAAGGCACAGGGATAGTTTACTAATAGACAGTTGAAACCACTAGAGTGTCCTCTCACCATAGCAAGGCCATTAATGCCAATTTTTACAAATGCACTATCTATTACAATGGCTTGGAAGAAGTTAATTCCTCATTCTTATCATACTTTCTATATGATCTCATCGAGATATTTGCATCAGGAAAACCATACTCCTAGCTTATTGTTGAGGACTCCAACATAATCAAAATATCATTGAAGAAGGAAAGAGCTCCCTCCTCCTAAGCCCTGGCATGCATCTATCATAAAATGGTATGTCTACTAAATGCGTTTAAATAAGTTCACTATTTCATGTTAGAAAAAGCTTCAACTCCCAAGTCAATTAGATGTCTAAGCAAGCAATTTTAGAAGACAAAGGAACCCTCTGAGTATGTATCGAGGGGGAGGAAAATCACTCTACATTAATGCCAGTTTGTGCAAAGGTCCTATCTATTACAATGGCTTGGAAGAAGTTAATTCCTGATGCTTATCATACTTTCTATATGATCTCATCGAGAGATTTGCATCAGGAAAACCATACTCCTGGGTTATTGTTGAGGAATCCAACATAATCACAAGATCACTAAAGCAGGATAGAGCTCCCTCCTCCTAAGCCCTGCCATACATCTATCATAAAATGTGCTTGCTACTCAATGTGTTAAAATAAGTCCACTATTTTCATGTTAGAAAAGGATTCAACTCCCAAGTCGATCAGATGTATAAGCGAGGAGTTTCAGAAGACAAAGGAACCCACTGAGTATGTATCAAGGGAGAGGAAAATCCTTCTACAACTCAATGCCATCGTCAATACAAAGTCCCAAGGGGAGGAAGCATGAAATGCGGTACTCTCCTCCCAAATTGTGATACATCGAAACAAAAGGAGTTTGGCTCACCAAATAAGAAGGCACAGGGACAGTTTGCTAATAGACAGTTGAAACCACTAGAGTGTCTTCTCACCACAACAAAGCCATTAATGCCAGTTTTTGCAAATGTTCTATCTATTACAATGGCTGGGAAGAAGTTAATTCCTCATGCTTATAATACTTGCTATATGATCTCATCAAGAGATTTTCATCAGGCAAACTATACTCCTAGGTTATTGATGAGGAATCCAACATAATCACAAGATCACCAAAGCAGGAAAGAGCTCCCTACTCCTAAGGCCTGGCATGCATCTATCATAAAATGGTCATGCTATTCAATGCATTTAAATAATTCCACTATTTTCAGGTTAGAAAAAGATTCAACTCCCAATTCAAAGAGATGGCTAAGCAAACAGTTTCAGAAGACAAAGGAACCCTCTAAGTATGTATCGAAGAGGAGGAAAATCGCTCTACACCTCCGTACCATCATCAATACAATGTCCCAAGGGGAGGAAGCATGAAAGGTGACACTCTTTACCCAAATTGCGATACATGGAAACAAAAGGAGTTTGGCTCACCAAATAAGAAGGCATAGGGACAATTTGCTAACAAACAGTTGAAACCACTAGAGTGTATACTCACCACAACGAAGCCATTGATGCCAGTTTTTGCAAAGGTCATATCTATTACAATGACTTGGAAGAAGTTAATTCCTCATGCTTATCATACTTTCTATATGATCTCATCGAGAGATTTGCATCAGGAAAACCATACTCCTAGGTTATTGTTGAGGAATCCAACATAATCACAAGATCCTTGAAGCAGGAAAGAGTTCGCTCCTCCTAAGCCCTAGCATGTATCTATCATAAAATGGTCCTACTACTTAATGCCTTTAGATAAGTCCACTATTTTCACGTTAGAAACAGATTCAACTCCCAAGTCAAACAGATGGCTAAGAAAGTAGTTTCAGAAGACAAAGGAACCCTATGAGTATGTATCGAGGGGAAGGAAAATACCCCTACACCTCAATACCATCATCAATACAAATTCCCAATGGGAGGAAGCATGAAAGGTTGCACTCTCTACGAAAATTGTGCTAAATGGAAACAAAGGGAGTTTGGCTCACCAAAGAAGAAGGCACAGGGACAGTTTGCTAATAGACAATTGAAACAACTAGAGTGTCTTCTCACCACAACAAAGCCATTAATGACAGTTTGTGCAAAGGTCCTATTTATTACAATGGCTTGGAAGAAGTTAATTCCTAATTCTTATCACACTTTCTTTATGATCTCATCGAGAGATTTGCATCAAGAAAATCATAGTCCTAGTTTAATGTTGAGGACTCCAACATAATCACAAGATCACTGAAGTAGGAAGGAGATCCCCCCTCTGAAGCCCTATCATGAATCTATCATAAAATGGTCCTACTACTAAATGCATTTAAATAAGTCCACTATTTTCAGGTTATAAAAATATTCAACTCCCAAGTCAATCAGATGGATAAGCAAGCAGTTTGAAAAGACAGAGGAACACTCTGAGTATGTATCGAGGGGGAGGAAAATCCCTCTACACCTCAATACCATCATCAATACAAAGTCCGAAGGAGAGGAAGCATGAAAGGTGGCACTCTCTACCCAAATTGTGATACATGGAAACAAAAGGAGTCTGGCTCACCAAATAAGAAGGCACAAGGATAGTTTTCTAACAGACAGTTGAAACCACTAGAGTGTCTTCTCGCCACAGCAAAGCCTAATGCTAGTTTATTCAAAGATCATATCTATTACAATGGATTTGAAGAAATTAATTCCTCATGATTATCATACTTGCTAAATTATATCATCGAGAGATTTGCATCAGCCAAACCATACTCCTGGGTTATTGTTGAGGACTGCAACATAATCACAAGATCACTGAAGTAGGAAAGAGCTCCCTCCTCCTAAGCCATGTCATGCATCTACCATAAAATGGCCCTGCTACTCAATGCATTTAAATAATTCCACTATTTTTAGGTTAGAAAAATATTCAACTCCCAAGTCAATGAGATGGCTAAGCAAGTAGTTTCAAAAGACAAAGGAACCCTCTGAGTATGTATCGAGGGGTAGGAAAATCCCTCTACAACTCAATACCATCATCAATACAAAGTACCAAGGTGAGGAAGCATGAAAGGTGGCACTCTCTACCCAAATTGTAATACATGAAAACAAAATGAGTTTGGCTCAACAAATAAGAAGGCACAGGGATTGTTTGCTAACAGACAGTTGAAACCACTAGAGTGTCTTCTTACCACAACAAAGCCACTAATTCCAGTATGTGCAAAGGTCCTATTTGTTACAAGTGCTTGGAAGAAGTTAATTGCTGATGCTTATCATACTTTATATATGATCTCATCGAGATATTTGCATTAGGAAAAACATACCTTCCTTAACCCGGAATGTAGATGGATTGATTTTGTTCTCCCTGCTTCATTTGTCATCCTATAATTCTCTTTCAAGGAAATGAGGTTGTGCTTTGCGAGCTCCTTGTAAAGACCTGGGCTCAAATATCCCAATGTTTTGGCCAAAATATATTAAAGGCTCTTCCATCTACCATCTTGATCATATGTTCCAAGGACAAACTCAAAATACTATATGGAAGACATGTGATCCTCATGCATAGGAGACATAACATATACGTTTTCTTGGAGAGTTTCTTTCCCTGTCATTCTTACATTCTTCGTCATGCTAAAACAATGCATACCTACATAGCCGGAATTCCCTAAAACTAACCTAAGAAACCAATGATCTTGAAGTATGTTTGGATCTATGCTAAGCTAGAGGTGTTGTGGTAGAAATGGAAGGAAAGCATTGTGTTTAAACTTTGAAGACAAAGTTATAGAGTAAGCAACACGAAATCTCATTACCCACTTGTTTAAATCAATGTTCACTGCAAATGAGCTAAGGTATATTTGAAATCACATTATCCACTTGTCTGATTCATCACTGTGATGAGCCAAGGTATAATAATTGAACGAATTCCCAAATAGTAGCTAGTAACTAAAATTCTTTATGCTAACACTATGGAACTAGAGGGGATGGATTCAATGGAGATCATTACCTTGTGTTATATTTTCCTAAGTGGAAGAGGCCTATCGGTGTTTGAATGTAGGGTGAGATAGCTAGAGAATCTTTCAATGACGAATTTTTTTTTTGGTGTCTGGTTATGGATATATTTTTTAGTATTGTGGGTTCGTATGTATGAGAAACAAATCCAACAGCGATCCTTTGTTCGTGTGGTCTCATAACCAAGTTTGGGGGTGGAATTTATAGTATATGCATATTGTTGGGAAATTGATAACTCATTTGTCACTAATTAGATAGATATATTTATGGCAAAGATGAGGGATTATCATCATTCTCTTGCTAGTTCTCTTTCTTTTGTAACTTTGCTAAATAATTCCCTTGACATTTTGAATTTTTATAGCTACAGTCAGTATTCATCATTGAATTAAACCACAATTATGGGGCATGCCTTGAATACCCCAAACTTGTAGACATTGTCAATATCTTTCCAATGGTCCAAACAGAAAGTGCCCCCATAAGTGTTTGTAAGTGCATTTTCGCTTTCCTACATTAGTGTATCATAGTCATTTTTCATGCATATCATGTGAAAATTTTTGTTTGAAACTCTATTATGAGGTTATTGTGGTGATAAGCTGAAATATTCAACAAAATATTCATCATGAATGGCGGAAATCCCAGTTAGCTTTTCAAACAATACATACTAGAGCCCCCTAGTAGATCAACAATTTTCCAAAGCTTCCAAATTCTTGATGAATGATGGCAAATAATGCTCCCCATCACCTCAATTGTGATAAAAGTAGGGTCTATTTTCAACCATTTACTCATGTAGGAATAGGAAGAAGACAATAAATCTATAAAAATTTGTAGCGCTTTATTAGTTTTTGGTTATAGAAGAACTATGCCACATTAGACTGTATGATTTCATGTACAACAACGTGAAATTCTTTGATAAATGAGACTAAATTTAGATTCCAATGTGGAACAAATATACTTTGTAGGGAAACAAACTTTTTACAAGATGACTAATGAGAAAATCATCCATTTTCAATGCAACTATAAAAAATACTACTCGAACTCATGATCTATATCAATATATGTCAAACAAAAAATAAATTCAGACCACTTCAGTCAACTTCTAAAAAAAAGACTTACTGTAGGCAAACAAATTTGCAACTAACCAACCAATGTGGAAGGAATTTTCAATGAAATTATAAAATGTACTACAAAAATTGATGATATATATACCAAAAGCAAGAGAATTTATCAACCAAAATTAAGACATTACTTCTGTAAAATGCCATTCATTGTACAATTGGTTATATCAGATGTTCTTTGTTTAAAAAACTGTATAAAAAGGTGAACAAAGGTAATCAAAATTACAATCAAAAGTAGGAAAGAACCTGTATTTTGCATGAACTCTCGCTTCCAAAAGAGAAAAATCTGAACTAAAAAATTGTTCTACTTGTAAATTTGAAGATTTGTTCTTGTGAAAATTAGACAAAATCATGCATGGAAGTAAGTTTAACAACTTAGTTGTGGTGGGATCAATCATAGGATAAAAATTTCTATATCTATAATGATTGATGAGATCATATCAAATGATGGGGAGGGCTCAACACCTAACTTACTATGAGCTACTTTATTCTTACTAACTGCTTTCACTTACCACAATAGCCTATATTTACTGACAAAATCGTGCATGTATTTGCTGACAAAATAGTGCATGTAGATGCATGTAGATATCCTACTTGTGAATTTGTAAAATAATATCAGTTGAAAAATATAAATTTTTAAAAATCTAGTTCGATATGAATGCATGTAGTAAAAAATCCAATTTTTTATTTTTTTATTAATCTCAAATAAGGAATTTAGTAATTACTAAAAGAAAAAAATTAGAGATTTTTCCTTATTTCAAATAAGGAATTATTTCAAATAAAGGATTTAGTAATTATTAAAAAAAATAATAGTGTTTGTTCTTTATTTCAAATAAGGAATTTAAGAATTTATTACTTTTTCCCTATCTCTATTTTTCTAGCAATATATGTTTGTCTCATATAGAACCTCAAGCAATATGCTTGGTAAAACCCTTGAAATAATATTTTCTCTCATTCATTAAATATGTTGTGTTTCCACTTTTCAACTTGAGTCACAAAGAAATAATAAATCTAGTTAATATGCTAATATCGAGGACATGTTGGACATGGCATCTAGGTTAGTTGGAGCTTCTTGCACAATTAGGTGATGGGGAGCACTATTTGACATCATTATAAACCATAGGTAAATATATGTTGTATGGTGTTAATGTGAGGATAATTTTTCCGCACAAGGATGGCTTTGTTTGGGGCCTTGGACATCATCTAAGGAGAAACACCATTATCATACTAGGGTGTAAGAGTGGTTTTGGTTGGTTTAGTAATTATACAGACTATGCACTTGGTACAAAATTACCTCCTAGTGCCTCTAAGGAGAATGGTTGGCCTAGTGGTGCTCATCACCAACATCAGGGTTTCTTGTTGGTGGCTAGTGTCCTACTTACTAATGTCTACTACCCAATATTATGACATTTTGATAGGTCGATGTACCAACAACTAATACATTGAATTAGTGTTGGTTGACCTTGAGGTGTCCTTAATACAGTTAGTCCAATATTTGACCTCTCGATGGAATATAGTCCCAAATAATCAAGTGAGAGTCCTTGAAGACTCCATCTCCATGAGATAATGGATAATTTAGGATGATATGCTAATATATAGGAAATGTTTGACATGTCATCTAGGTTAGTTGGGGATTTTTTTAGAATTAGGTGATGGGGGGCACTATTTGCCATCATTATAAACCATAGTTATATAGATGTTGTATGGGTGTTAATGTGAGGATAATTTTTCCCCATAATGATGGCTTTGTTTGGGGCCTTGGACATCATCTAAGGAGAAACACCATTATCATCCTAGGGCCTCTGAGTGGTTTTGGTTGGTTTACTAGTAATACAGACTATGCACATGGTACAAAACCACCTCCCAGTGCCTCTAAGGTGAAAGGTTGGCCTAGTGGTGCTCATCGCCAACATCAAGGTTTCTTGCTGGTGGGTATTGGCCTACTTACCAATGTCTAAAACCCAATATTATGACATTTTCATATGTCGATGTACCAACAACTAATACATTGTATTAGCTTTGGTTGACCTTGAGGTGTCCTTGATACAGTTAGCCTGAAATTTGACCTCTTGATGGACTACAGTCCCCAACCATGCAGTGAGTGTCCTTGAGCTCTCTATCTCCATGGGCTAATGGATAATGTAGGATGATATGCTCATATCGAGGATAACTTCGACATGGCATCTAGGTTATTTTGGGCTTTCCACAACTAGGTGTTGGGGAGCACCATTTGCCATCATTATAAACCATAGGTATATAGATGTTGTGTGGGTACTAATATGAGGATAATTTTCCCCCACAAGGATGGCTTTCTTTGGGGTCTTGGACATCATATAAGGAGAAACACCATTATCATCCTAGTGCCTACGAGTGGTTTTAGTGGGTTAGTAATAATACAGACTATTCACATGGTACAAAACGACTTCCTAGTGCCTCTCAGGTGAATGGTTGGCCTAGTGGTGCTTATCGCCAATATCAAGGTTTCTTGTTGGTGGTTAATGTACTACTTACTAATGTCTACTACCCAATATTGTGACATTTTGATAGGTCAATGTTGTTAGTGTCAGTCTTTGAAGCCTTCCTCCAGTGATCAAACATGCTCTCACAAAGTGGTCTTAGGATGTTAAAGTCAAATTTTGTTATTTCAATGAGTCTGCGAGTAAAATTTGGTCACTAGGTATTAGGTCTAAGGTTTGTTTTCATTCCTTCAAAGCTTTCCAAATGTCAATCCATGTCACCATTCAGCTGATTGTACCATCATTCAGAGAGTTGGCATCATCATTTCTAGTTTCAATGGGTCATTTTACACCTTGTTTGTGCTAAAGCTGTGCCTAGGTAAGATTCATTTCCCTCTCCTAGGGTTTCAAGGTAATTTCACTTGGATGATCAAATCATAAAAAAAACTTGTATTCTGTTTTTCATACACCTTCCCCTATCCTTAATGTACCTTTTCAAACAATTCACATCACTGATATCCCTCAAAATCCTCATTTTCCCACAAACCCTAGTTTCTTGCTACAAATTGACAATTTTCTAGGCTAACCCTGTGTTTTTCCCTTTTGGACCCCTTCCCCTCACTCAATATTTGAAATTAAACTTTCCCCTATTTCCTAACATCCCTCCATACTTCCCAAAATTTTCTCAAGAATTTAGAAGCCCCTTATCCCCTTCATTTCCCTGAATTTCAACAAATCTCATGTTCCACACATCGGGATAGGTTTTACTCAAATGATGTTTATGAGAAATATAAGATGAATTTGACAAAAGTGAGAGAGGTGCTTTTTCCATAATTTACCCAAGAAGAAAAAAATCTTTTAGTTTTTACACAGATTTCATAGTTTGGGAGAAATGTTGAGAACATAATTTGCCTCAGGAGAGTTGCTACACCTCTAGCGTGGCCTTGGGAAAATCAATATTTCTCCTATCTTTATTGACCAAATGACTTCCTCGATGAGTGAAATGATATCTACACACAAAGCTCTTTCCAATGAGCTATCATTATCTCAATTTGGAGTTGATTAAGACCTTCCAAAGTTGAGTGCAACAACACTTTACATTTAGGTAGCCTCATTTTGCACATTTTGACCAGTGTTGGGATATTTGACATTTGACAGGGAAAATGACCTCCAAATTGGAAGATTCAAGATGTTCTGGAAAGTAGACTCAATAAGATTTCCAACACACTATCGCATGCCTAATGTAGACACCGGTAATTCCTCCAAAGGTGGTCTACGAAAAGGCACTTAGCACGTGGCAGTTGGTGCTATGCATAGAAAAGGCATTGCACACCTAGGAAGTTTCAGCAGTGGAAAATGACACTGGCACTGCACATAGAAAATGCACTACGCACCTGTCAGATACACTCACATTGCTCGAAATCACTTCAAAATACCTCAAAACTTGAATTTCCTCCTCTTCACAAGTAAGCACATTGATACTCCTTGTTGAAGAGTGTTCTTGCATTAAATCTTGTTGGTCCTTTACCCATAAAAACAAAACCCTAGTATCCACTGTTCACCATAATGGTTCAAGGTTTACTCATTTATCTTTGTTGTTGGTTTCTAAAACCTCATAGACTACATATTAAAACCATACCCTCCATATAAAACCCTATCCTATATACATCTCATTCTCATACATAAACTCCTAGACCCTACCCTCCATATGAAACCCTATACCCTACATACAAAACCCTACTTACTCCCTTCAACCCTACTCACTCCTTAAATCCCATTTACCCTCACCTACTCATCATAAAATATCTTCATACTCATCTTTCATCCATCCACCCTATCTCATCATTGACCACAAGTGTTCACAAACAATGAAAAAGGCCAGGTGACTAGGCAGCGAAGACGTAAGGTTAGAAGACAAAAGGAAAAGGTACTTGAGAATCCTAAGGAGATTTTTCTTGAGTGGTTAACATACACCTGGAGAATTTTATTTAGAAGGTTAACAAAGAAAAAAATATGCTTTATCACTTAGCCTATCACTATCTAACCCGGAACAAGATTTGTAATGCAAGGACAAAGAGGTTAAAAGCCAAACTAACAAGAGTCTTGAGGAAGAAGAAAGAGCAAGATAAACTCAAGATCTTGGATGGAACATCATTGAATCATAAAATAACTTAACAAGGGTCAATAATTCCAAATTTCAAGGAATTTGGAGAAATTTTTGTCAATTTTGAAATTTTTAATGTAAAAAAAAGGATTTTCCAATAGGTGCGCAACGCCATTGACACTGCGCTTTTGTTGGGGAAACTTTCTTGGAAATTTTTTTACATTTTTGGAATTAGCATGGAAAAACATGAAATATAAAAAGTGGTGAGGAATTTTGGACAAGTTCTAGGCCTCCAAAAGGGCAAGAAAACACCTAAAAAGTGCCCTCTCTGCCACCTTTTTGCCACACAGGAAGCATTCTTGGGAGAATCAATTTTTGGAGGTGCAAATGGACTCCAAATTCAGAAATTGAAGTTGTTCCAGAAAGTAAACTCACCAAGATTTCCAATGCGCTATCCTGCACCTGATTTGGACTCTGTGAAGCCTTCCAAAATTGGCCTAAAAAAAGCATTGCGCATAGGATCAGTGGTGTTGCGCATAGGATGAATTTTGCTAGTTTTGTTCAAAAATCCAAATTTTACCTAGTTTTTCTACAAGTTCACTTTTCCACTCATCATGGATGAATTTATCATTTTAAATGGTGCTATGCTATGTAAATGTAACTCCAAAATGACCCTATAGGGTAGATTCATCATTTTGAAAGTGCTTGGGGTTGAATGAATCAATTTTCATGGTTTTAGAGGCAAGTTGTTCCACTACCTATATTTCTATTCTTAGTTTAGATATGGTTGAGACCACCCCTTTTCTCATGGATTTGACCCTAATGGCTAGCTTGATTAGTTTCCTTGCCTATATCATGTACTTTTTGATTCATTTTTAAAGGTTGGACTTTCGCAGAAGTGTTGGACATCCTGAATATTTTGCATCAACAATTGGAAAGGAATAAAACCAGGTTTCACAGCTATTTTTGTGGGATTCTTGTGACAGTGAATTTATTTATTGTTTCTTCTTGTAATGAGGTTTTTATGATGTCTTATATGTATCCACATCTCTTTCTCTCTTCTAACCTAAATGAATCGAGGTGAATAGACAAAATACACTAGATTTACAGCTCTTTGTCTTGGGAATGCATTTAGTTTTCAATGTTTTCATTGTTTGAAGAGGATTCATAGTTTCATGTGCCCTCCTCAAATCCTCAACTGTCTTACTCTACCATCTCAATCCATTGTTATTACATAAACTCTTTTCAACCTTGCCCCATAGGACATGACTCTATCCTTGACTTGATTTCCCGGATCCAATATGTCTTCTCCAATTGATCCAGCAATCAAAATCTAAAATCAAACTAGAAATAATAATCTACTATACCTAGCCTAAAATTTCTCAATTTTCTCAAGCCCTAGTAGCCAATATCCTAATTGACATTGACAACGAGAGAGCCCTCTCTCGATCTAGTAGGGCTAGCTACCAGGTTAAGCGTGGTTTGATATTATCCTAGACCTACCTTTCTTTAGCTTGAGGGAGATATAGACACTAACATATGTACCAATAAATAATACATTGAATTAGTGTTGGTTGACCTTGAGGTGTCCTTACTATAGTTAGCATGAAATTTTGCCTCTCAATCGATTATAATCCCCAACCATCAAGTGAGAGTCCTTGAATACTCTATCTCCATGAGCTAATGGATAATGTAAGATGATATGCTAATATCTAGGACATGTTTGACATGTCATCTAGGTTAGTTGGGTCTTTTTACACAATTAGGTGATGGGGAGCACTATTTGCCATCATTATAAACCATAGGTATATAGATGTTGTATGGGTGTTAATGCGAGGATAATTTTTCTAGGCAAGGATGGCTTTGTTTGGAGCCGTGGACATAATCTAAGGAGAAACACCATTATCATCCTAGGGCATACAAATGGTTTTGGTTGGTTTAATAATAATACAAACTATGAACATAGTACAAAACCACATCCTAGTGCCTCTAAGGTGAATGGTTGGCCTAGTGGTGCTCATCGCCAACATCAAGGTTTCTTGTTGGCAGCTAGTGTCCTACTTACTAATGTCATAGTACAAAACCACATCCTAGTGCCTCTAAGGTGAATGGCTGGCCTAGTGGTGCTCATCGCCAACATCAAGCTTTCTTGTTGGCAGCTAGTGTCCTACTTACTAATGTCTATTACCCAATAATGTGACATTGTGATAGGCCGATGTACCAACAACTAATACCTTGCTTTAGTGTTGGTTGACATTGAGGTGTCCTTGATACAGTGAGCCCGAAATTTCACCTCTTGATGGACTATAGTCCCCAACCATAGAGTGAGAGTCCTTGAACCCTCTATCTCCATGAGCTAATGGATAATGTAGGATGATATGCTAATATCGAGGACAAGTTTGACATGGCATCTAGGTTAGTTGGGGATTTTTGCACAATTAGGTGATGAGGAGCACTATTTGCCATCATTATAAACCATAGGTATATAGATGTTGTATGGGTGTTAATGTGAGGATAATTTTGCCCCACAGGGATGGCCTGTTTGGGGCCTTGGACATCATCTAAGGAGAAACAACATTATCATCCTAGGGTGTACAAGTGGTTTTGGTGGGTTAGTAATAATACAGACTATGCACATGGTACAAAACCACTTGCCAGTGCCTCTAAGGTGAATGGTTGACCTAGTGGTGCTCATCACCAATATCAAGGTATCTTGTAGGTGGCTAGTTTCCTACTTTCTAATGTCTACTACCCAGTATTATGACATTTTGATAGGTCTATCTACCAAAAAATAATACATTGCATTAGTGTTGGTTGACCTTGAGGTGTCCTCGATACAGTTAGCTTGAAATTTGACCTCTTGATGGACTATAGTCCCCAACCATCAAGTGAGAGTCCTTGAACCCAATATCTCCATGAGCTAATGGATAATGTAGGATGATATGCTAATATCGAGGACAAGTTTGACATGGAATCTAGGTTAGTTGGGGCTTTCTGCACAATTAGGCGATGGGGAGCACTATTTTCCATCATTATAAACCATAGGTATATAGATGTTGCATGGGTATTAATGTGAAGATAATTTTTCCAGGAATGGATGGCTATGTTTGGGGCGTTGGACATCATCTAACGACAAACACCATTTTCATCCTAGGGCCTATGAGTGGTTTTGGTGGGTTAGTAATAATACAAACTATGCACATGGTACAAAACCACCTCCCAGTGCCTCTAAGGTGAATGGTTGGCCTAGTGGTGCTCATTGCTAACATCAAGGTTTCTTGTTGGTGGCTAGTGTCCTACTTACTAATGTCTACTTCCCAATATTGTGACATTTTGATAGGTTAATGTACCAACAACTAATAAATTACATTAGTGTTTGTTGACCTCGAGGTGTCCTTGATATAGTTAGCCCAAAATTTAACCTCTTGAGGGACTATAGTCTCCAACCATGGAGTGAGAGTCCTTGAACCCTCTATCTCCATGAGCTAATGGATAATGTAGGATGATATGCTAATATTGAGGACAAGTTTGACATGGCAACCAGGTTAGCTGGGCATTTTTGCATATTTAGGTGATGAGGAGCACTATTTGCCATCATTAGAAACCATAGGTATATAGATGTTGTATGGGTGTTAATGTGAAGATAATTTTCCCCATAAGGATGGCCTTGTTTGGGGCCTTGGAAATCATCTAAGGAGAAACACCATTATCATCCCAAGGCCTACAAGTTATTTTGGTGGGTTAGTAATAATACAGACTATGCACATGGTACAAAACCACCTCCGAGTGTCTCTAAGGTGAATGGTTGACCTAGTGGTGGTCATCGCTAATATCAAGATTTCTTATTGGTGGCTAGTGTCCTACTTACTAAAGTATACTACCCAATATTGTGAAATTTTGATAGTTCGATATACCAACAACTAATATATTGAATTATTGTTGGTTGATCATTAGGTGTCCTCAATACATTTATCTCGAAATTTGACCACTCGATGGACTATAGTCCCCAACCATCAAGTGAGAGTCCTTGAACGCTCTATCTTCATGAGCTAATGGATAATGTACTATGATATGCTAATATTGAGGACATGTTTGACATTGCATCTAGGTTAGTTGGGGATTTCTACACAATTAGGTGATGGGGAGCACTATTTTCCATCATTATAAACCATAGGGATATAGATGTTGTATGACTGTTAATGTGAGGATAATTTTGCCCCGCAGGGATGGCTTTGTTTGGGGCCTTCGACATCATCTTAGGAGAAACACCATTATCATCCTAGGGCGTATGAGTACTTTTGGTTGGTTTAGTAATAATACATACTATGCACATGGTACAAACCCACCTCCCAGTGCCTCTAAGGTGAATAGTTGGCCTAGTGGTGCTCATCGTTGTTGCAAAATTATATATTACAAAGCAATGGAACACATAAAATATTGCAGAAATATAAACACAGTGAAAGCATAAAACAAGAGAGACATAGATATACGTGGTTCACCTAGTTTGGGTTACGTCCATGAAGAAACAGCGAGTCCTTCATTTATTATATTATCCAGCAAACTCAAGAGATACAACCTACAACAAATCTATTGTAACACCCTCTTCACTTTCAATCTCCTCTCTCTTCCTCACTCGGAATACAGATATACATAGACGCAATAGAATTCCATGATATATAGCGAGGGGTGGCTTCTAGGGAAAAAACCCTAAATTAAACATAAATTCTATTGTCAGATCTCCGCCTAATGAATGGCCGGGATTGAGTACGAAATTACAACATTTTACAAGGCAATTTTACATCTATTCTTAGCTACAGGGGTGCTGTCAGAGGGGGGGCCTCCCCAAAGGTCACAGTCGCCCCCCTTGGACCTACTCCGTAACAAATATTTTATGGGCAGCATTACTACTCCATTTTGAACTGGGGTCCAACGTGGTGATATGTTTGAATACAGAAGATAATCAGGCTCCACACCCAACATTCTCCCACTTGGAGACTAATTATAGCAACTCTACCACTACTAGACAATGAGTCCACTTTTGACCTGGTTGTTTCTCGTCTTCTTCATCATACTTGAAGACCAATTGAAACTAAGCATATTCTTAGCTTCTCCCTTGTTACAACTTTTGTTAACACATATGCAGGATTTTGGCTAGTTTGTATCTTTTCCAGCTTCAACTGTCCATCTTCCAACGCTAATCGTATGAAATGGTACCTGAGTTGTACATGCTTAGTCTTGGAATGAAATGTAGAGTTCTTTTCAAGATGTACGGCACTTTGGCTATAACCTGCCCAACTCCTGGTTCTTACCCAATTCATCCAAAAACCTTTATAACCAAATCATTTCTTTACTAGCTTCTATAGTAGATACATACTTTGCTTGCTTCTGTTGTTGAGAGTGCAACAACACTTTGCAGTTTTGAGACCCAACAATTTTTTCCACCTATAATAAACACATACCCTATTGTGCTCCTCCTGTTATATCTATCACCCATCATATCTGCATCAACATATCCCTGTAGAGCAATGTTTGAACCACCAAAGAATAATGCTTGATTTGCGGTACCTCTCAAATACCTAAGAATCCACTTCACTGCCATCCAATGTTCTTTTCCTGATTGTTCATGTACCTGCTTATAACTCCCACTACATGTGCAATATCAGGCCTTGTGCAAGCCATTGCATACATTAAGCTTTCAACTACTGATGCATATGGAACTTTAGACATATGAGCCATTTCTTCCTGAGTCTTGGGACATGCCTCCTTACCTAATTTGAAATGGCTAGCCAAAGGTATACTAACTAGTTTTGCATTCTGAATATTAAACCTTTTCAACACTTTTTCTATGTACTCACTTTGAGACAATGCTAATTTGTGATTCTTCCTGTCTCTACTTATTTTCATACCAAGGATTTTTTTTGCAGCACCCAAATCCTTCATTGCAAATGAGTTTACCAATTTTCCTTTGAGCACATTTATTTCTTGCATGTTAGAACCTGCAACAAGCATGTCATCTAGATACAATAACAATATAATATAGCTGCCATCATTTTGCTTTTTCAGATAAACACAATGATCAGAGTGACATCTAGTATAACCTTGTTTAGACATAAACTTGTCAAATTTTAGATACCACTACCTTGGAGCCTGTTTTAAGCCATACAAGCTCTTCTTTAACCTGCACACTAGCTTGTCCTTACCTTTTACCTCTTATCCTTATGGTTATTGCATATATATCTCTTCCTCCAAATCACCATGGAGAAAGGTTGTCCATGGAGAAAGGCTATCTTTACATCTAACTGCTCAAGATGCAAATCTTCAACTGCTACTAGACTTAAAATAGTTCCGATTGAAGTCATTTTAACAAAAGGAGAAAATATTTCATCAAAATGAATACCTTTCTTCTGTGCAAACCCTTTCACCACAAGTCTAGCTTTATACCTTAAATTCCTACCTCCATCTTCTTTCTTCAACTCGTAAACCCATTTATTCTGCAATGTTGGTTTACCTGCAAGCAACTGGCTAAGTCCCAACTCTGGTTATCTGCTAAGGAATCCATCTCGTCTTCCATGGCTTGCTCCCATTCCTTGTTTCTACTTAAACTACTTCTTCATAACATTTTCGTTCACCAGAATAAATCAACAAGATATAATATAATGAAGGAGGGTATTGTTCAAGGGGGCTACTTATCTTGGTAAATCGTCTAACATCACTTTTAGGCGTTTGAAGTGCTTGTTGTTGTTGTGGTTGTTGTTATGGCTGTTGATCATTATCATTCTCAAGCACCATCACTTTTTATGTGATCTCATCAAGCACTGTGTATTCTTTGTTTTCTTTTTCCTATTTCTTTTCCTGCAGTTGATCCTTATACAAAACATTTTTATTGAATATTACATCTCTTCTCCTATTGATTTTATGTTTTCATAATCATAAAAGTGATAACCAAAATCATTAACACCATATCCAATAAAGGTACATTTCTTTGATTTTGCCTCAAGCTTTGTTCTATTTTCTTTGTTAATGTGGACAAAGGCTTCACAACTAAAAGTCTTTAGAAAAGAGTAGTTTACCTTTTTACCTATCCATGCTTCCTCTAGAATACCACCTCCAAGGAACTTTAAGGCCCTCTGTTTATTAGATAAAAAATAGTGTCTATAGCAATTTCCCAAAATTGTAAAGGCAATCCTACATGCAATCTCATGCACCTTGCACGCTCCATGATTGTCTTGTTCATCCTTTCTGACACGCCATGTTCTTGTGGTGTTCCTAGAACTGTCTTCTCTCTATGAATTCCATTCTCTGAATAGTACCTATCAAACTCATTGCTGCATTATTCACCTCCATTGTCTGGTTTGAGACACTTCAACCTTTTTCCTATCTCATTTTCAACCAAATATTTCCATTTCTTAAAAGTATTAAATACATCAGATTTATTTTGAATACAATAAATCCAGGTTTTTCTGGTTGCATCATCAGTAAATGTAACATAATAATGAGAGCCACCAAGAGATGATACCTAAGCAGGTCCCCATACATCCATATGCACAAGCTCTAATTTTTTGATTTTATTTTCATTCCCAACTCTAAGGAATTTGAATCTCCTCTGTTATCCATAAACACAATTTTCACAGAATTTTAAATCAACATGCTTCAAACCTGACAAGAAATTTCTTGAGTGAAGAATCTACATCCCCTTCTCACTCATGTGCCTAAGTTTATGATGCCACAATGCCGTATCTTCTCCTATAGAGGTTAAAGCATTAACAGAACTAGAAATGCCATTACATAAATACAATGTATCAACCTTTCCTCCTTTCACCATTACCAGAGATCCTTTAGTGACCTTCCAGGTTTTATTTGTGAAAGTAGTTACGCAACCTTCACCTCCCAACTACCCTATTGAAATTATATTTTTCTTCAGATCTAGAACATGCCTCACCTCCTTCAATAGCCATTGATTTCCATTCTACTCTTTTATGAAAATTGTACCCATTCCAATGACTTTATAGGGTTTATCATCACCTAATCGAACCTATCCAAAATCTCCTTGAACATAATCATGAAAATGTTTCTTATCAGGTGTGGCATGGAATGAGGCCCCTGACTCTACCACCTAGGCATCAATAATATTTTCTAATGATAGAATCAAAGCATATTGCAACACATCACCTGTTACATTCACTTTATGATTAGTTTATTGTTGTGCATCTCCTTCTTTCCTCTCCGAGACTTGTAGTCTTTCTTCAGGTGTCCTTTCTTCCTGCATTTCCAACACACTATCCCCGATTTGGACTTGGATCTGGCTTCTCTTGACTTACTGCGATATCCTAGGCTCTTTCCTATTTCCATTTTTCTTCTGCTAGTCTCTACAATAAAAACATTACCTGATGTCTCACTAGACCTTTTTCGTCACATTTCCTCGCTAAGGATTGCACAAACAACATAGTCAAAATTTAAAATGCTAGATCAAGAGACAAAGTTACTAATGGCCATAACAAGACCATTCCAACTTTCTGGCAATGAGCACAAAAATAACAGAGCCCTAACTTCATCATCAAAAGTTACCCCTACATAACCTAACTGACTTGTAACTGTATTTAAAATCATTTAAATGGTTTGCAACAGATCCACCTTCTGACATCTTCATATTAAATAAACGCTTCATAAGAAATACCTTATTTGAGGCCAAGGTTTTTCATATAGTTTGGCCAATGCTGACATTAAACCCTCTTTTGTTATTTGCTTTTAAATATTAAACACTACCGATGCCGCTAGGCATAGCCGTACTATTCTAACTGCCTTTCTATCGAGAATATCACATTCTGTGTCTCTCATAC
>APFE030261968.1:101767-171836 GCA_000404065.3 Pinus taeda
TCCATTACTATTTTTAATTGTTTGTTCATTATGTATTATTCATTGTTTCTTACACTCTACTCTATTTTACAACTACAAGAAGCACTACAACCTTGAATTTTGTTAGATTAACCCTACCACAAGTTGTTTTGATGCATTGGATATGTGCACTTTTCAATTTTCCAACTTCTCCTTAGCATCATTTCCATCCAATATCACATTTATCATATTCACTTTCACAGTAAACTGTTTCTTGTAGAAAGATAAGGACACTTGTAGCAGTTTGCAACCCAACTTCTAATCTTGCCCAAATTCACACGAAACACATGATTTTCCTTAATGCTCTATCCATACTTATTGTCTCAATACTCAACACCTAACATACAAACATTCTTGTATATTGAAGCCCTAATGTCTCAATACCCGATATCTTGAAAGTCCAACCGTCGAGCAATCAAGCCACCGGGCCCTTGGAAAGAGGTTAAAGAGTGTCATTGATACTAATTAGTTTATATCATAACATCCAAAAGCCAAACATCCACGTCGTCCTTATATGGTTACCACCAAGACATCACCTTTGTGCCACATCATAATGAAATGTTAGCATATCAAATCAATTGCCACAAAATTGACATGCAGTATCCCCAAGTCCACATCCACTCACCACATGATTGCTCTATTGATATCAAGCTTTCTTGTTGGTGATTAGTGTCCTACTTACTACTTATACTACCCAATATTGTGACATTTTGATAGGTCAATGTACCAACAACTAATACATTGCATTAGTGTTGGTTGACCTTGAGGTGTCCTTAATATAGTTAGCCAGAAATTTTATCTCTCGATGGACTATAGTCCCAAAACATCAAGTGAGAGTCCTTGAGCCCTCTATATCCATGAGATAATGGAAAATATAGGATGATATGCTAATATCGAGAACATGTTTGACATGGAATCTATGTTAGTTGGGGCTTTTTGCACAATTAGGTGATGGGAGCACTATTTGCCATCATTATAAACCATAGGTATATAGATGTTGTGTGGGTGTTAATGTGAGGATAATTTTTGCCCCACAAGGATCGCTTTGTTTCGGGCCTTGGACATCATCTAAGGAGAAACACCATTATCATCCTACAGCCTACGAGTGGTTTTGGTTGGTTTAATAATAAACCTAACACAACTTCCTAAGGATAGTAAATCCTCCTTACTATTGCTACATGGTGATCTAGGAAACAAGATCTAGGTTTTTATTTCTTTTTGGAGGGAAAGCATTCCTCCACTCAAGGATTTTTCCTCCTATCCACTTGTACAAACAATAGGCTTGAGTATCACAATAGGATTACATGGAAACCATACGAAAACATGTGAATAATATGAGAGGTTTAGATTCCAAGCATTTTTTGTAACTTTGTCATGTACAAATAACATGTTTGTTAATCGAAGTGATATTTGATTTCAGCTCTTAGTTTAGCTTTCTTCTAAGGTTTTTAATTTTCCTTTTGTTAAGGTCCAACCTAGGTGGTCAATATCCCTCTTGTATCATTTATGTTCACACATTTGCTTATGAGCAATTTTTTCTTGTAGCTTATCTTAACATTTGTTGATGATAGTTGTAGCACTCTTACATTAGTTATATAGAATTTTTACTTTGAATTTAGTTCATTTCCATTACTATTTTTAATTTTTTGTTCATTATTTATTATTAATTGTTTCTTACACTCCACTCTATTTTGCAACTACAAGAAACACTACAACCTTGCATTTTGTTAGATTAACCCTACCACAAGTTGTTTTGATGCATTGAATATATGCACCTTTCAATTTTCCAAATTCTCCTTAGCATCATTGCAATCCAATATCAAATTTAGCATATTCACCCTCACATTAGATTATTTCTTGTAGAAAAATAAGCACACTAGTAGGAGTTTGCAACCCAACTTCTAAGCTTGTCCAAGTTCACACAAAACACATGATAATCCGTGATTCAATGATTTGGGAAACTTTTGAGCAGACAGATAATCAGTGATTTGTCTACTTTGATAATTTGTGATCCATGTGCTTTAAGGAGTGGATGCACACATTATCTCCAATATGGTACGGGAGTATCCTGTAGCATTAACAGGTGAGGCGCTTTTGTCAGCAACCCTTATGGACCGCTAAGACAGGTTTATAAGCTCTGCATTTACTACCTTTCTTTTTCTGTAAGGTTGATCTTCCATTTTTTTGCCTAAAACAAGTATATGTTTTGGCTTTCTGTTTGTTTTATTAAAAAAATAGCTCTTTGAATAAATTATTATCATATCCTGTTGCCTCTTCAGATTGTTGGGGCTACCTTTAGATTCTATCTTTTTTATTGTATAGACTCTAAACACATACCCAACCCATTTCCTTGTAAGCTTTACTAAGCATGGGATGATAATATGGGGCATTTTCTTGGATCATATTTCAGCTTAGTTATTTTCTTTTCTTTTGGGCATATGTAAAGTTAAGTGCATTTTAATGGAATTTGATTGCTTGTTTCTTTGTGTTAAGATATTTGCAAATTTCCTTGCTGACACTCAGACATCAATGTAAGTTCATTCATATGGTACCAATAGGATTCTCATCAAATTGAGTCAAACATGGTCAACCATTCACCCAATACAGCTCCCAAAAACATGATAACTGCTTGCTACACTAGTTGTAACTGGTTTATGAGATATGGCATCAACATTCAATCCTCTTCCTTCACACATTACCAATGCATGAATTTGAGGTGCAACTCCACCATTGTCACGCTTTCAAGTCAATACCTTTGCTACTAGGTATGGCTTGTGGTCTAGCCCAATAGCAAGTCTGGCATCTAATATTCAGTCAACAAATAATATCAATGCAGTATTATAAGCCCTACAAGGACTTGACTCAATATGAGTGTGATGATTTGAACTTAGGTCTAGGACATATTTCATTAATATAATATCACTATAGGTTACCAACCTTATAAACAGTCCTCAGGAATAGTTTCAATCACAATGTTGTCATCATCATGTTGCCACTGAAATACTATGTTGATCCTTCAAGTCTCGATATGTTGTTAGGTCTTCTTCCCATCAGTGGATTAGGTCTCTTATTGGTGTGGCTTAGGACCTCATCATAACTATAAAGACTTCCTTTATAGTGTTTTATAGCTCCTCTAGCCAGCGTAGTAGAGCCCTCCTTAACTACTGGTTAGAACCTCTTTTGACAGTGTATAGGTCCTCCTCATAAGACAACTATAGAGACTTCTCCTTTCAACGCGGCTGGGCTTCAAAACTGCAGCTAAGACTAAGACATTCTAGGTATGCTTACTTGAACAACACCTAAAACACATCCTTTAGGACTATGTTTTGAGTCTCTTCCTTATTGTGGATTAGGGGTTCATTTAGGTTCCCTTTGATTGCATCTTAGCTATGAATAGAAGACTGCAGCTAGGGCTCTTTTGGAGCTTCCTTTGATAGCGTATGGAAGCCTCCTTACTCTAATGAAGAATCTTCTTTTGGGATAGTGAAGGAGCCCCTCTTCACTATGATTTAATCCCTTTAGGACAACATATAAGGCTTGTGGCTAGTGCACGTTTTACTATATATATTTGACAAGTATGAAAACTTATCTATACATAATTACAAGTGCGGTGAGACTATATGCAATGCTAACTAATCAAAGACTAAACCTAATAGTCATGACACCTTCAGCAAGGTCTCTGAGTTTCCATACCATTGTGATAATTGATTCACTGAGATGCCAATTTGCTGAAGTATGGATATCAATATTTTAGTTTGGGATTACAGCGATGCCACTGTCCTAAATAGAAAGCCAAACCAAAATATATAGTGAAAAAAATATTTAGAAGAAACCAGAAAGTGGATATGGAGAATCCATACATCGAATAATGTCAAATGCAGAGATGACAAATCATAGTACTGAAATCACTATTGTAAAGTAGACAATATCGAAAATGCATGGTAGATATACATTCAAATTATAGATCCTAGGGGTAAGCAAAATATGTATTAGATGGCAGTCTAGTCCGTAGAGCTTTATTCTATCATCTGCAATGAGAATGATTCCAATGAATCTCTTCAAACTCGATATAATATCCAATGTTATTTATGTTGATCCATAAGACCAATAATACCCACAAAATGTGGTTTCTGATTCGAAAATTGAACACACAATGAAGGGAATTAGAAAGATGGAACCTAATTGTTTTATAGTGGTCCACTATAAGTAATGCTTTAGAGTATGTTGATGAAATATAATGCCCATTAATTAATACACAAACACAACACAACACTTCATAATGGTGTTTGTATCACCATCAAACCCTAAACCCCATAAGCTGAGTGATTAGAGTAGCCAGATCTTGCTTATGACTATGTTGAGAAAATGTCCTCTTACTGGTTCAAGATCATTTTGACCTATATCATAGATCTTTCTAGAGTGAACCTTTTTGAGGCCCCAAAATTGTCCCTCAACATTGACTTCATGTGGATTTTACAAAGGTTTGTTGTCTACATTTCCTTTTAGAAATCTAGTGCATGAATGATTGTCCACATGTTCATGGAGAAGAGAACATATTTGCATTTGATATGGTCTAGAGATTTTTTATTTTATTTTGTCAAGCCTATATTCTTCATCAATTATTTTCTTGACATCATTTTCATTCTAAGCACTGTAGTTGTATATGTCATCGAGTGTTTCATTACAAGTTTAATCAATCTTGTAGGGTTGTCCAACTTTGTTATTGTCAACAATAGAACTAACTATAGGTGGAAATGGATTTGTATGACTGAAAGCTTCAATAATTGTGTGTTTATAACATACCCTTTGTATACGAAAGAATATCCATCATATATGTCAATAACTTTGTCTTCCAGATGAGTATTGATAGTAAAACCATGAGACTTCCCTATCCCATCTGGCTTGAGGAATAAATTCATATCATAGGCATAAAAAATAGCAGGACTATCAGATTCCATGATCTAAGATCTTTTAGGATTGAACTATAAAATTAATTGCTTCTTCACTTATATAATCATAATGGTGACATTATTGCTTTTCTAACTTTGAAAAAGTATATCGACCTCAAACTCTAGGAAACCATGAATACTTCCCTTTATTTCTTACACGATCACGATCAACATCAAAGTGAAACATGGGGGTTACATTACTCCTACTCAAATTCACAATGAAATGTTGAGGTGCTAAGTGTATTACCATGAAAGTCTACAACTCCCTTACTTTTAATGTCTGTGAAAATAGGATTAGTTTATTGAACTGCATTTCTGTGACCTCAAAAGTGTATTCAGGATTTAAATTATCAGAAAGGAAAGCATGATCTTCATCATACTTTTCATATGGTTGATCTTTTGGGGTAGAAACATGGTTTCTAACTGCCTAAAACTGCATATGGGTTGTATCAATGGTGGAAATATTAAAAAAAAATCATTTCCTGTGTTTATCACTTTGTCATGTAGGAAAACATAGTACATGAATATGGGTTAGTCTAACTCATAACTATAAAGTTGATGAGTCTCAATTCTGATTATGTGATCTTGGAAGGTTTTGAGAGTATATAAACTCTCCTCAATGTATGTCCTTTCTTTTCAAGACTTGGATAGGAGGATGTAGAGTCTTCTTATTGGAATGTAGAGGTTGTTTGACTTTGTATAGTTGCTTATTATCTAATCATATGAAGAAAAAATAGAGTTACATGAATACAAGTTTAAATTATAGGTCTTATTCTACTTATGCTTTTGGGAACACATATCACTTGATCATTATAAACAAGAAAACCCAATAGGCTAACTCATTCTTATACCTCTTTAATTTTTCTCCTTTCCAAATAGGCTGAATGATCCTAAATTCAGAGGAAACGTACTAGCCTTCTCTTCATGCAATCTCAAAATAACTTTGAGGGCCAACCCACCTTCATTGGATGAATGGAAAGTTATTAGCACATCTATATAGGGTGCATATTTATGTGCATTTGTGGCTTCTTCAGCACAAGCGTATAGCACAAAGATGATTTAGTTTTGTGCTTGTGCTGGGGTGAGAAATCGCATTTATGAACAATGTTGCTCAATGTTCCTTGAACATAGTTTATAGTGTTATAATCATTATTGGCATGTGATGGGTTGTCAGACCTTGTATATTCTCATGATGTAGATGTATTAATTAAGTTAGTAAAACTGCAACTCCCCATTGACATATTTTCATAACCAAAATCCCAAATGCTATAAAAAAAAGGTTCATCAAGGTTGCAGTGAATGAACTCCAGTGTTTTTGCTGAGGTAGAAGTCGTGCTTCTTTCAAGTCAAATTTCTAGTGCTACATTTCTTAGGGTACTTCAAGACTTGTGCTCTCTTTCTTCCTCACTTATCAAGGGAAAGGATGATTAGTACCAACTTATAGATATCATGATGAAAGTTCTATTACAGTCACGAGTCTAGATTTAGCTGTTGAATTTATATGTCAATAACTGGGTCTTCGCATTAGTAATATAGAAAAAATGGTCTTCTTCATTGTCTACTATACCTTAAGTCTTTTGATGCTAATGGATTTTTACTCCCTCTACCACCAGGCACACAGAAGATCTTGCCATATATTGATGTATTTTTGTAATATGTGAAAATTTGCAACCTCATTAAATCACACTTACACAACAAGAATACACCAGTGCTACCTCTAGAGAGATAAAATCAACTGCAAGTTCATCTGATTCCTTAGTGCTCAAGATACTAGCCCATCATAAGATATAGCTCAACAAGTTAAAACTCGACCCATGGACCATTGAAGAGTTAGATCCAACATTCATTATTGTAATGATAATATATGAGATACACCAATCTTATATATGCATTCATAAGAAACATCTGACAAACACATTTGGCAACTAGCCTTTAGTTTTGACTAGAGATGCATGAGAATATATGAAATACACCAATCTTATCTATGCATTCATAAGAAACATTTGACAAACACATTTGGCATCTAGCCTTTAGTTTTTACTAGAGATGCATGATTCATTATATAAACACAATGCGATATTTTGGGAAGTCCATTCAAATGTGGAACATTACTATGGAAGCCAAGTTAAGCATTGATTTTAGTACTTGCATGCACATTTCATGGATCGTTCTAGTAGTGATATAAAAATAGACTAGGTTAGTTATATCAAATATGTCAAAGATAGTTTAACTCAATGAATGAAACTACAATTTAAGCTATAAACCTGACTAAATGGTCCAAACCTAAAATTGTGACCCTTCCTTGAAAATTGTATGTGCTACCAATCAATCATATTTAAACGGTTTTAGATTCAATACAAGAGTAATATTATGGAGGAGTTATTGGGTTTCGAAAGTCACCTCAAAAGAAAGGCCAGTGGGATAATCTCCTAAAATGAGGTGTTAAAATAGTTTGCCGAGAGGTATATTTTGCATCAATTGATATCTTTTTATGAGGAAGCAAAGACATGGAAATTTTTTGGTTAGGTAGGAATACAACATGTCAATTTGGTCTAGCTTGAGTGATTAAAAGAGAAGGTTGTTAGGCTCTCCACCATTTCATGGATTGATATAGAGATGAGACAAAAGAGGCTCTCCCTTGAGAATATATGAAATAGACCAATCTTATCTATGCATTCATAAGTAACATCTGACAAACACATTTGGCATCTAGTCTTTAGTTTTTACTAGAGATGCATGAAGCATTATAGAAACACAATGCAATATTTTGGAAAATCCATTGAAATGTGGAACATTACTATGGAAGCCAAGTTAAGCATTGATTTTAGACCTTGCATGCACATTTCATGAATTGTTGTAGTAGTGACATAGAAATAGACTAGGTCAGTTATATCACATATATCAAACATAGTTTAAATCAAAGAATGAAATGGCCATTTAAGCTACAAACCTCACTAAATGGTCCAAACATGAAATGTGACCCTTCCTTGCAAATTGTATGTGCTACCAATTAGTCATAGTTAAATGGTTTTAGATTCAATACCAGAGTAATATTATGGAGGAGCTATTGGGTTTGGAAAGTCACCATAGAATAAATGACAATGGGTTAATCTCCTAAAACAAGGTGTTAAAATAGTCTGCCAAAAGGTACATTTTGCATCAGGATATCCCTAGACTGAAATATTTTTATGAGGAAGCAAAACCTAAAAACTTTTTGGTTACGTAGGAATGCTACTTGTCAATTTGGTCTAGATTGAGTGATTAAAAGAGAAGGTTGTTAGGCTCCCCACCATTTCATGGATTGATATAGAGATGAGGCAAAAGAGGCTCTCTCTTGAGAATATCTGAAATACACCAACCTTATCTATGCATTCATAAGAAAGATATGACAAAGACATTTGGCATCTAGCCTTTAGTTTTTACTAGAAATGCATGACACATTATATAAACACTATGCAATCTTTTGGAAAGTACATTCAAATGTGGAACATTACTATGGAAGCTAATTTAAGCATTGATTTTAGACCTTGCATGCACATTTCATGGACTGTTGTAGTAGTGACATAAAAATAGACTAGGTCAGTTATATCATATATGGCAAACATAGTTTAACTCAAAGAATGAAACTGCCATTTAAGCTATAAATCTGACTAAATGGTCCAAACCTAAAACTGTGACCCTTCCTTGCAAATTGTATGTGCCACCAATTAATCATAGTGAAATTATTTTAGATTCAATACAAAAGTAATCTTATGGAGGAGCTATTGGGTTTGGAGAGTCACCATAGAACAAAGGCCAATGGGTTAATCTCCTAAAACAAGGTGTTAAAATAATCTGCCAAGAGGTATATTTTGCATCAACTGATATCCTTTTATGAGGAAGCAAAAACATGGAAAATGTTTGGTTAAGTAGGAATACAACTTGTCAATTTGGTCTAGCTTGAGTGATTAAAAGAGAAGGTTGTTAGGTTCTCCACCATTTCATGGATTGATATAGATATGAGACAAAAGAGGATCTCCCTTGAGAATATATGAAATAGACCAATATTATCTATGCATTCATAAGCAGCATCTGTTAAACACATTTGGCATCTAGCCTTTAGTTTTTACTAGAGATGCATGAAGAATTATATAAACACAATGCAATCTTTTGGGAAGTCCATTCAAATGTGGAACATTACTATGGAAGCCAAGTTAAGCATTGATTTTAGACCTTGCATGCATATTTCATGGTTTGTTGCAGTAGTGACCTAAAAATAGACTAGGTCAATTATATCATATATGTCAAAGATAGTTTAATTTAAAGAATGAAACTGCCATTTAAGCTATAAACCTGACTAAATGGTCCAAACCTGAAACTGTGACCCTTCCTTGCAAATTCTATGTGCTACCAATTAATCTTGGTTAGATGGTTTTAGATTCAATGCGAGTGTAATCTTTTGGAGGAGCTATTGGGTTTGGAAAGTCACCATAGAACAAAGGCTAGTGGGTTAATCTCCTTAAACAAGGTGTTAAAATAGTTTTCCAAGAGGTACATTCTGCATCAGGATATCCCCTAGACTAATATCTTTTTATGAGGAAGCAAAAATATGGAAAATATTTGGTTAGCTAGGAATAGAGCTTGTCAATTTGGTCTAGCTTGAGTGATTAAAATAGAAGGTTGTTAGGCTCTCCACCATTTCATGGATTGATATAGAGACGAGACAAAAGAGCCTCTCTCTTGAGACTTGACTAGGTCATTCACAACAGTTGTTGTCTTGGTGCCTTAGCCTAGCCATAGAATTCCAAAACTCTATTGATGAAGAAAATTTATTACTAAATATAACTCAAAGTATTCCATAGTCAATGAATATGACATGCATGGTTTTACCAAGGAGACCCTAAACTTTTGAACAATGAAACTTTAAATTGGTATGGTCAACCTACATGGGGAGAAATGAAACTTTTTTAATAAGATGCTAGAAAAACCTGGACACTACTGTGTGTGATTATTGCTTGGTACCTTGAGCCAACAACAATTGATTTCTTCAAGTGGATCTTCCTAGTACAAATGTTCCTTTCCTTGTAAGAAATTC
This sequence comes from Pinus taeda, assembly GCA_000404065.3. Classification (NCBI taxonomy): domain Eukaryota; kingdom Viridiplantae; phylum Streptophyta; class Pinopsida; order Pinales; family Pinaceae; genus Pinus; species Pinus taeda. The sequence continues at coordinate 111,809 of APFE030261968.1, forward strand.
ATAGGGGTATATATATTCTTGTCAATAGAATGCACATTTGTTTGTATAGTTATTTATTATGTAATCATCTAAAGGAAAACTGATTACATGAATTTGTCTTAGGTTGCCTCATAAATGTATAGTTGTTGAGGCATAATTGTGATTACGTGATCTTAGAAGATTTTGAGAGTATATAAACTCTTAATGTATTATGATTTCTCCAACAATGTTCTCAAGGAAATTGTTCCAAAAATAACAAAAAAATATCTTCTGTCATTAAACAAAGATTGTTTTCCTTTAGAAATAGAGAGAGATTATGTTTACAATACCTTCTTTTGTTTATGGCATGTAAGGAGATCTTGAGAGTAATGAAGAATAAGAAAACTAGTTGGTCAACTTGTGATAAAGGTGAGTAACTGCTTGGACAGTAACTTTTAAGCCTACCACATTCTTCTAAGAACATTGGATACAGAAGTCTCGAAGGCTTCAACTACATTAATTATGTGATAGAAGTTGGAAGAACTAGAGATGGCATGGATGTGTAACTGTTAACATTATGAAGATGATAGCATGTGTTGCTTTCAAGGTACATTACCAATCATAGTGCAAACAACAAATTTTCTTACTAATATAGTTCATCGATGTTAATTCAAGGTATGTTCTATGCTTAGAGCAATTTATTTCATTTTTCACAGTTAGCTTAATATCTTTTCTAGATTAGCAATCACATCGGCATTAAAGTAAACTACAGATAGAACATACACATAAGTCACAGAAGACAAGCCAAGACAAGAGACACAAGATGCAGCGCTAGACAACAAAAAAACCCAATGTGGGGAAAACCTTGAGTAATTCTTCTTATATGTTCTTCAATAGTTCAACAAAGAGAGAGAGAGATAGTACATTTACAGCAAAAGTCGACACTTTGACTTATCTAGATAAGAGCATAGATCATCTCTAAGAAAATGATACATGAGATCAGATGAAGACATGTTGCCTCAACTGATTCTCCAATGTGACTCTTTAACCTATTGTTGTGCTACATTTCATCATCACGCTGCATCTCACCATGTAGTACGATGTGCACCCATCATCACTATGTTGCATCTCATCATGCTTCATTAATCATGACTATACCCATCACTATACTACACTATGTGCCATTGCTACACCATGTTGCCATACTGACCTATGCATTGGCTGCATCTTGATTGCTTGTTGTCCCTAGCTTTCCTTTTGTCCCTAGCATGCTTGTTGTCCTTATCATGCTTGTTGTTGCATACTAGTTATCCCTTGCATGTTATTTGTAACATTGTATGCTTGTTATTTTCTTCTCAGTACCATAAAACTCTCCCAATGTTAGTTACTTATCCCTTCCATGCTTCTTTCCTTCAGAGGCAGACGCTCTAGCTATTTCACCAGTTCTCGATAGTTCCAGCAGTTCCTAACAGTTCTGGCAGTTCTTGCAAATCCAGTTGTTCTCGGCAGTTCCTACAATTCTAGTTGTTCTTAGTAGTTCTAGAAGTTCTAGCAAGTTTGGTTGTTCCTAGTCATTATGGCTTCTACCCTTTGCATCAACTTTCCCACCTTTTCTTGTAGTTTCATCAATTTCAGTTGTTCTCGACAGTTCTGGAAATGCAGCAATTCCGGCTATTCTCGGTAGTTCTAGCAATTCCGGCATTTCTCGACAATTTTGACATTTCCAACATCTACTCTCTGCATTAGATTCCCAACTATTCTAGTAGTTCTAGTTCTTCCTAATAGTTCTGACTATTCCTCATAGTTCCAGTAGTTCCGGTAATTTTGGCTATTCCCAGTAGTTCCGACAGTTCTCGCTCTTTCAAGCTTTTCTGGCTATTCCTGGCCGTTGCGCCAGTTCTGACCTTTCCTGATGGTTCCAGATTTTGACCTGTATGTTAGCTTTTTGGCTGTTTCGGTAGCTCCAGCTTTTCTCAACAGTTCCTACTATTCTTGACAGTACCGACAATTCCAGCTATTCCGGACAGTTCCAACTTTTCTGGCTATTCCTGGCAGTTTTGGTTTTTTCGGCTATTTCCAATAGTTCCAGTATTTCCCAACAGTTCTAACTTTTTCCCTTTGGATTAGGGTAGCATTATCCCTTAGGATCTCTCCTCCTACTAAAACCCAAAAACAAGTAGAGAGGAAGAGATCCCAAGTTTGTTAAAATGACTTGAAAGCCACCTCTATTTATACTAAAACTTTGAGCACAAGTGGGGTTTATTTGGTTCCTAGCCGACATTGATGAATTGTCCCATAACATAAATAAATTCATATCTCCATGAATACCTATTAGAATTGGATGATCTTTAGATCAATCCTACACCTCTCGATGATAGGGATCGAAGAAAAATATCAGCTTCCATTAATAAGATGACCCACATGGACATTGGCCCTAGTTTCCAATTTTAATACTCCCTCTCAACTAGGGAGAACTCCATCTGCTGATCCATATGTCCAACTATACTATCTCTGCCATCAGTGCTCTGCACTGCTCTGATCTACTGAGCTTTGGTCTACTTTGCTCTGCTCTACTGAACCATGAAGAAGAAGAATTGATTGAGAATGTTTCATACCATTGTCTACTGACCAGAAGTCAATTTCATCTGAAGAGAGTGTGTCACATCACCATTACTGACTGAAGTCAGTTTTATTGATTCCAGATCAGTTTCATCGATCCCAGTTAAATTGAGGTCATCCTAGCATAGGGAGTATGGTAGATACAATGTTGTGTCCATCGATAGTACTACTATAGTCGCTAACCCCATTTCCCTACTCATTGATGAGATGAGAGGTACTTCCCATGAGTCCCAAACTACATGTGTAGGATGCCTCAACGAGAGAACTAATCATCTTGTCCATAAGAGAATGAATCATCCCATCCCACAGTCACAACGAGAGAACTAATCATCTTGGCCCAGAAGAGAACTAATCATCCCGTTTTATAGTTGCCATGAGAGAATTAATCATCCCGACCCGCAGGAGAACTAATCATCCTGTTCCACATTTTCCATGGGAGAACTAATCATCCCGACCCATAGAAGAGCTAATCATCCTGTTCCACAGTTTCCATGGTAGAACTAATCATCTTAGCCCACAGGAGAGCTAATCATCATGTTCCATAGTTGCCACAGGAGAACCAATCATCCTTTTCCATAGTTGCCACAGGAGAACTAATCATCTTGTTCCACAGCCACCATGGGGTATCATAGGGGAAGGTTTAACTTATCATCCTATACATAGCGCACCACCAGGGGTGGGTGAGTCGCCTTGTGGTCGTATTTTGCTCTAGTAAGTACCCCAAGCCCCCTAGAGCTCCCAGAGCTCAATGCATGCAACATGCAGGACCCTTATAAGAAGGTATCTCAATGACTCCAAGTCATTTAAGAAAGTCATAGATTTGACCTTTCCCTAGGGCTTTGACAAAATATTTGTGACCTATACATCAGTCTCAATGTGATGGAGCCTCCTCACTCATCGGCTTACCATATACTAGATAAGGCAATATCTAATGTCTATATGCTAGAGCAATCATCGAATATGAGATTCCTCAATAATCGAATCCTCCCTCTAATTGTCACAGAGAATCAAAGTGGTATTCATCATATGTACAAACAGCTCACTTAAGAGCTTCTGCAACCATGCAACTTCACACGAGATCATACTCATAGTTATGTATTTAGTGTTGGTAGTGCTTATAGCAATCAACTTCTACTTCCTGCTCATCCATGATATCAAAACAGAATGTAAAGGGAACCATCACTGAGAAGTGCTCTAGTGATCCTCCATATTTCCTTCCCACTCAACATTTTAATAATCATGTAGTTTCATATTTCCGGTAATGTATCTCAATCCATGAGAAATTGTGCCCTGAAGATATCTCAGAAGATACTTGGCACTAATCTAGTGAGGCTCAACCAAATATGAGCTCACCATGAAAATTGCAAAACATATGTCTGGAAAGAAGTTCACCAAGAACATCAATGCGAATGAGTTTATGAAACTCATAGGAATTTCCCAATCTAGTCTGACATCACTACCATATAACTTCTGAAAGTTAAGATCCTCGAGGTAGTCACAAGCTTGTAGTTTATCATTCCACATCCAAAATCCAATTCCCTCTTACATCTACAAATGGGAGGGTTTGCACCTGTCAGAAACAGGTCATCCTCATAAGCTGTTGTTATCAGTGGTCTATCATCCACAATCGTTGGGTAATGGTTTGGATCAATTTCATTCCTAGTGAATCTCATCTTCGTCTAATAGCTATCAATCCTCTCATACTATGCCTAGGGAGTTTTGCTTCAAGCCCTAGATGGCTTTCTTCCACCTGCATACATGAGATTTCTGATCATCAATCTCAAACCCCTCGGGTTGTTCCAAACCTATGGACCTGCTACATGAGGGGAATAGTCCCCTTGTAAGATTTTCGTTCAGTACATCTCAGAAATGTACTTTCATGCTCTTTTTGGATTTAGGCATCCCTGTCACCATCTGACTCACAGAACTTCGGTGCTTTGTGTCAATGGACATGGTCCCTAGTGGACTTCCTGCAACTTGATACAACCCTATAATCCAAAACATATCTGAAAATTCTATTTTCAAACATGTACCTTTCCATCGATGAGTGCCACCCTATAACCTTTGAATTTTATTTTTTAAATGGACACTGGGTTCTTCTTGCGACCAGTTACATAAAAGAGATTCGATAAATGAATCAAGTTACCCTCATTCAATTGAGGGGTAATATTCCCTACACTCTTTTCGGGATATGTGGCATCGGCTCCAAGTATAATCCCATGATTGCTTCCATCTTTACCAATCTAGAGAGTGCAACCTTATATCCGATGAAGCACCTTGAAGCACTACAATCAATAAGCCAGATTCCCAAAGAATCTGAAGGAGAGGGCCAATACAAGATAACGCTTCTTTATCCTATAAAAAACAACATTTAATTCTTCATTCCTAGGGTTCCTTGCTTTCTTTGAAGAGTCACCCATTTCCTTGATGACCTGCATTATTTGTCATTCCTTTGATCACTAAAGATGTCCCTGGAATGATTGTTATCTTTATTAAGAGATGTTGTGGAGTCCTAAGAAGGGTCCCTTTCACCTCTAATTACCTCACATTAATTTGTCAATTTAGGAACGTTTTGTTATTTCAAAGAGTGTCTTAGTCTGAGGCTCACATTTGCTAGAGTAATGCTAGTAGTATAGTGCTTAAGAAAATATAGGAGTAAATGGATGCTGGAAAGAAAATCTACTTACAGCAAAAGATATTGAATCCTAAATCATTCACTCAGAAAAATAAGCAATATATATCAGTCAAGGGTCTAGTAACAATAACTCATCCCTTTAGAAACTAATGTCAAAAGTAATGAAGGATCAGATCATCGATCTGGGGACCAGACAGCAAATGTCAATTCCCACTACAGTCTCAGACCGTTCTTCACAACAAAGAAACAATAATGCAAATGATAGGAAATGGAGCAACGAATATGAAATGGAACAACAACTAAGAAATGGAAAAACAAATCGAAAACTGTAATGGCAGTTAAGTTTAAGAAGCAACAATGCCTTAGTCTACAAAATCAAATGCAATCAATCATATCCTACTGAAATCAAATGGAAATCCCCTGCCTCTAAGGATGAATCGAACAACATGCAGAAATAGAACAACATTGATTAGTGATGGAATATGGAACAACACTGAGAATCAAATAATAACTTAACACACAGCACACCACACTAGTAATCTGATCTTAGTAATTCAATTGCAAATCTTAGTTATAAACAATATGATTTCACTTCGAAATGGAACAAAAATGTTCATCGATTCAATCAATCATAAGGAAATATAATTTCTAAGCTGAGTTCAATAATAACAAAGAATGAGTGCACAACACAGATACTTTGTAATGGAATAGCAAGAGTATTCTATAAAGACTAGCAATATCAGTATTTAAAGAAACAACAATGTTGTACAGTTATGATGTCTCTGTCTCAAGAAATGATATCACTTAACGAATCAACTGTAACAGAGCTGTGACGTAAAAATAACAAACCATATCAGATTACTAAATAAAGCTAATAATCAAAACCACGCATAAACTAAAAGTAATAGTACATGAGCAAGTGTTCCTCCAGGGTCGTGCCCTTAGCCTCCAGGGGTACACCGCTTGAAGTTATTCTAGAATCACAGATGAAATAGCAACCAAGTTTGTATTAATGCATAAACCAGAATTACAGTAGATCACTTCTCAATGAGAGTTGATGACCAAAGTCTCAATTTTAAGAGAAATTACATAAAAGTATCACCACCCCCCCAGGCTAATCGTGTTGCGCCTTTTTATATTGGGAAAGGCGGAAATGTCCAAGTATAAAAAATAGTTAAAGTAGCGATCCCTCAGGATCACAGGATCCTGAGGGATTCGCCAAACTGTTGGCTCTCAGCTATTTCTTTACTTTCTAAAGCCGATTCGATATCTCCATCTCCTTTCCTTGGCTGATACACTTTGATTTGGTTGGCCTTATTTGTGTGTGGTTCCTGGCCAGAGGGATAGCATTTAACCTGGATTCGTCCTTTCCTTTGGAATGACACTCTTTTTTTTCCTTCTTCCTGCATAAGAAAATGAAAATTGTCACTGTTTTCATTCTGCATATTAATCTTATAGATTTTGTCACAATTCCTCATTATCTACCTAGTTCATGATGCAAAAAGTTTGTAGGTTTAATAAAAAAGAAACTAAAATAGTCACCAAAACGTACCTACTTTAGTACTCCACACACCCCCCTTGCTTACCCTTTTTCATGCCCTCATGAAAACATTGTAGTTGACATCTAAGGCAGTGAGAGAGTAGGCTGGAGATGGGATCTCATGCAGAGGTCTACAACCATGATGCATAACTAGGTGTTCAAGGAAATGGCAAAGTTGACCCTTAGGAATCTCATGTAGGGCTTGGTATCCAGGCACAGGATGCGAAATAATTGGACTCTGGTATTTATATCCTAACCAAGATGGCCCTGCTCTCAAGATAACCTCACCATAGAGGTGCAAGCGGTTGGCGGCTAACTTAAAATTTTCATAATTAAATGGTTCCCTGAGTTGGATATTCGGATTAGAGATTTGGTATTGTAATTTAGCCGCATCAATGGAAAGGTCTTTATAGAGAGAAAGTATTCTATTCCATGCCGATTGATTGTTGTACGAATGGGTCCTATTGTTTCAATTATGCCTGGAGCCCCCATGAGGTTCTGATGTTCCCTCCATAACTATACTGGATTCCTCAGTGTTACACAACAATTTGTCACCATCCCTGCTACCCCTCTCCCACATCTTGGAGGACTCATTCCAGGACCTATGAGAAGTGACATGGCCTACAAAAACTTGCATTGCATTTCCCTGAGCATGAGCTTTGTTTTCCCTGAAGACATCTCCTACTAAAAAACCCTAAAAATAGCTCTTTTTCCATTGGCGCGATTCCATAGTGCAGCCCTCGTGCCAAGGGGGGAAATCCTCCAAAGAGGGCATTCCAGTTGGTGCTATGTCATAGAGTCGCACCTGCACCAACCATAATTAGAGGTGTTTTTTAACAAATATATGGCGGAAGTTTCGTCCTAACAAATTCCTAGACTACTATCTATCTTGAGTTGGGTTGTTCGGCTACAGATTTCCATAGAGAGGAAGTGGTTTTCCACCTCTCATGGAATCTTCCTTGATGATATGGCCAATCCCATGATTATTGGCTATGATCCCAACTCCCCTTCCTCCATCTATAAAAGCTTTCCCATTTTCCTATACAAGCTAGTTCCAGAGATTCAGAATTGTCAAGTTTCCAAGAGCTTCATGCTGCAAGAGCCTTCTTGATTCCCATAAGGCCAAATCCAAGCAAGGATATTATTGTTTCAAGATCCAAAGAGAGATAGGCTTGTCCCTATTCCCTACAGGCTTTGCGAGACATGCGCCGCTGACAACCCGCGAAAGGAGAATTCGGCATCAGAACTTTGGTTTTATTCCTCTTTGATTAATTATTAATGAACGACTATTGGTTATGGTTCCACTCTTATTATTGTTTATGATGATGATGAGTTATGTCCTTTTTGACTGGCATATAGTTGTATATGTTGGATTTTATGCTTATGTTTGTGTCATTTCTTGTATGTGCAGGTGTCCACTGATGGAGATCGTGAGGATTGTGATCTGTCGGAGCAAAGGAACGAGAGCACCACCTCTCCTACAAACAATAGCATTGGGATCCAGGTAGGCCTTCATCACTGGTCTGTTAATTTGCAATTAGGAACTTGTGCTATAGTGTTTGATGATTTTTTCTAGACCCAATTTAGGCTAGTAGGGATCGCTTCTGTCCACATAGGGGATTTACCTCCTCAACAATTTGGCAACTCCAAGTGACCAAGGGTCTCCTTCTTCTGTTGCTCCTAAGACACCAATTAGTAGTGGTACTCTCCCTGTTATTCTGAGTATCCAACCGCTAAACTCTCGCGCTCTAGAATATGATTTTTACAACATGCATTGGAACCCTATTTGGGAGCCTTCTGATATGGATGACACATCCCCCATCGCAAGTGAAGCATCCATCGTGACAAGTGTTGAAACTCCTATCTCAGTGGAAACCCCACCCTTCAGTGGAAACCCCTCTCGGTGTCACATTGCCCTTATGCTATAGGGCTTTGAGGGATGTTATTGGTTCTAGGACCTCTTTTTCGGGTACCATGTGGGATCACAACATCACTCCCACTTCAGGATATTTTATTACTCAAATTCACAATACATTTGTCACTTCAGTCCATACTATTCCAGCTGTCTGTGTAGCTTCTTCAGCGTCTGTTGTTAGTGTCGTCATTGCGTCCTTAGTTGTGACCACTTTTTATGGTCTGTCCCCTGGTTCGGTAAATAGTGGCTAGTCAGTACCTACATCCAGAGTTGTCGATCCTACGCTTGGTGCCCCACCTTCTTCTAGTTCCATTCCAGCAAGGGAGGCATACGATCAATATTTGCAAGCTATCCAGAATCCAGGCTTGCAAGGTCCCTTACATTATTATGATCCCATAGGGCGTCATCTTTATCTTAGATCCATGCCATCTTAGCCTGCGGTTGAGGTCTTAGTCCCGTTAGCTGTTAATTGTGGTACCTCTTGTTACGGTGGTGGCCAAATAACCCCTGCAGATTTTCAAGGACCACCTTATCAAGGTCAGCTGTCTTACACGTAGCCTTCCTATGGGCAACAGTATTACGAATAATCTTATCTAGGGCAACTTGGAGGCCCACAAAGACAACCCTTTCAAGGAAAACCTTCGGCCTATAGTGGTCCATCTTTTACATATCTTGGGCAACCCTTTGGAAATCCAGGACAATCGTATATGCAATAAGGACAACCTGGGGTCCAGCAGGGATACCCTTCTGGGCAACCCTCTGGAAATCTAGGACAACCTTATATGCAACAAGGACAACTTGGGGTCCAACACGCATACCCTTCTGGGCAAGGTGGTGAACCTTACATACAGTAAGGCCAACCCATTTTCTAGTCTGGTCAACCGTATGGACAAGTTGGTTAACCTCAGATTCAATCAGGCCAACCAACTATCCATTCCACTCAGCGATCTGGTCCATCAAGACAGCCCTTGGTTCTACAAGGAGAACCCAACACCCAGCAAGCTCAACCTTCTGGGTATATGGGTCAATCTCAAACTCAACTAGGACAACCTTCTGGCTAGGTGGCTCAAACCCAATCCTCTCAAGGACATATTTCTGGGCCTACTCAACAGGGCATGCAAATGGTTGTTACTTCTCAAGCTCCACCCGGTTTCTAGCCCCAGGCTGGGCCCCAGACCCAAGCTAGTCTTCAAATGCAAGTTGGGTTTCAATCTCAACCTCCTTATCAAATGCAGCCTAGTCCCCAAGCTCAATATGGAGTCCAACAAACTTATGGTTTCTAGCAATCCCACGGGCAAGCTCAGTTTGCCCCATATCAAAATTATGAACAAATGCATGTGAGTCCTTATCAGAATTACCAGCAACTGTATGTTGCTCCTGCATGTCAAGATGGTAATCAATGGGATGCTGGGGGGCAAATCCAGGGTCAGCCATCCAGTTATGTGTATAACCCCTATGGACAAAATCCCTATGGAAAAAACCCCTATGGGCGAGGCCCGTACGGAAAAAATCAATGGGAGCAACCAAAAACTGGTTGGAACCCTGGTGCTACCCCTTATCCATGTCCACAGATGTCCTTCAGTCATCAGTTACCCTTCTTAGAAAAATTGGAACTGTTGGATGTCTCCAAACTGACCAATGATCCTATTATTCATAATCCGTACTAGCCACTAGTTCCAACTAAGATTCCCAGTGATTGTCCCAAATTCGATGGCAAAGCTAGAGAAGACCCCTAAGCCACATTATGACTTATCATCTTTTGTGTTCATCAAATTCGTGGCTTGACGATTCAGTCCGACCCCACTTTTTTCAAAGGACTCTCACTAGCTTTGCTGCTAAATGGTATATTGAGCTAGCTCACAGATCTTTTCAAGATTTTAACTTGTTGGCAATGGCATTTTTAACTCATTTTCAGTTGCCAATTCAATATGAGATAGGAACGCATCTCCTCATGTCTCTTAAACAAGATATGGCCATGCACATCCCTGATCATATACATGAATGGAGATGGCATCGTCGTTTGATTAAGTTTTGGATTCCTGATTAGCTCCTAACTGATTGGTCTACAACCTCCTTTGTCCCTGCTATCATACGGGACATTGCTATGGGGGCATGTGTAACTAAAGAGCAGGCTATTGCGCATGCAGTACCTTGACATGGTTTATTCCCAGTCCGGTACACTATATGATTATTTGCTTGACGCCCCGAGGCCCGAAATGTCCAAAGCTCCACCAAAGCCATCTGTTGACGGTGTCATTGGATCTATAAATCCATCTGCTAAGAAATATTCCACGAACCCTGTGAAGCAGAAGTTGAATGCTTTGAAAGAAAATACTTCTCAGGTTGTGTTTAATTATGGTAATACTTCTAAGGTTAATGCCTTCTAATCCACCATGGCGGATAATGCCTTGAAAGGAAAAAATAAGGGAAAGGGGAAAAATAAAGTTGATCAACCCAAGCAAGATTCCCCTAAACCTCCACTCGAGGAAGGAGCCAAATGCAAACCCAAGTATCCTTGTCTTATCTGCGACGAGGATCACTACACTGAAGACTGCCCAAGGCAGTCTAAAGTTAGTTGCTTATTGAAAGGTGCTCCTAGGACTCCTGCGGTGCTGAAAGAGCCTTTCCCCTCGCAGCAAACATAAATGGTGGCTGACCCATCCAAATCCTATTCTCCCTTTGGTTCTCAAGTGTTCATGGCTAGAACGATTCCCATTCACATTAGTACCTGAGCAAAAGAATATCCGTCACCTGCCAGGAAAGAGCCTGAGGTCCCCTCAAGCTCTCCTTTTCCTAGTTCTGGTCCGCTCCATATCGAGAGACCTAGCACTGAGATGCCTATTTCACCCCCTCCCAAAGGGGTACTCTAGAGATCTTCTTACAACCCTAATGATTGTGCTGCTCAGCACTACAGCATCGTTGAGGACCTAGCCCAGGCTTTGTCAGCTATGTCTACTCTAGAAAATCTCCAGAGCTTCCCCTCCCAGAGGAAGTCCTTGCTATCAGCCATTGGTGGCATCGACCTGGCCGACTTGGATCTAATCACTTTTGATCTCGAGAGCCATGTATCGAGACTACCTCACTAGATTTCCTTCCTTATCCAGGTCATCATCAACTCTAAAATGATTCATCGTACGGTCATTGATGAAGGCACTTCAACATGCATGATGTCTGTTGCTTGTTGGAAGGCTATTGGTTCTGTTAGCCTCCTGCTCGTAGCATGTATTCATCTTTCATGATTAACATGTTTACATGCCAAATATGTCATGCTCTGCAGGCTGCGATGTTCCGTATTTGCTGCAGAGGCGAAAGAAGTGTCCATGAGATTGTGCTAGTCTAAGTGCCTCTGCTGCATTCCAGTTTTGATAAGTTATTCCATTTTTGAAGAATTTCCAATTAAAGGGAGATCCAAACAACTTAATCTTGGTCTCCCTAGGTCTCAATTTCCTGTTGTAGAATATAGAGAGTCATTATCTGTCTAAACAGCTTAAACTTGGCAGATTCTTAGATAGGTAGAGAAGCAAAGGTGCTCAACAGCTTAATCTGAGCCCCTGGATGGAATAAGTATAGATGTAGGTAGGAGGACAATAAATAAAAGAAAAAAGTGGAAAATTTGGGTTTACTAGTTCAAGTGCACCCAAACCAAAAGAAGAAAAAATTCAAGGTAAAGTAGGCTGGGTAAGTAGTTTCGTGGTTCCAGAAATCAAGCTATGTGATCCATTTCATATTTTCAAGTGTTATATTCATTCAGATCACAGTTTTGTGGCACTTTCTCATGTTGATCAGATCTGGCAAGGCATCTCTAACTCCCCCTTCTTCTTATTTCCCAAATCACTCACTAACATCCCCTTGAGGACCTTGGGATCTGCCCAACCAGTCCAGTTTTCAGTCCATCCTGGTTAAAAACCAAGTTGACATCTGAGTTGGCTAAGTGAAAAGAAGCCACATTTCTTGTGTAAAATTTATCTTTACACTATCCATTTATTTCCTTATGCTTAAGTTTCCATTCTAAGCTTAGCATGCATCCCCTCCTTTGCATTCCAAAGCCTCATACTAACATCTAACCCTATTATCTAGCTCCCTAAATCATTTCCCCTCCCACTATTCTACAAAAACTATATAAAAACCCAAAAAGTATTAAATGTTCCACCCCATGGCAACTATAGCCAAATAAATAAAAGTCTGGGACATACTAGGCCTATTTGGGGCCTTAGTATTAGCCCTTCCATGTTCATTTCCCTTGGGATTTGTTTACCCTCTGGTTAAATGAATAACTGTGCTAAACCCCTCCCCCGCACAATAAACTATACCACACCCTCCGCGCACATTGCATTTGGATTTTATTAATGTCCGATTAATAAATAACCATAGTCCCACGCCAAAACACATTAACCTCTAAACCTAAGGTTTTAACCCGCATGCAGCCGTGAAAAATTTATGTTTATTGGGCGTGCTGTTCTGCTAAACCTCAAGCGTTTTTCCTTCCCGTCCACCATCAGATCACACCCCATTGATCCGACGACCTTTGTCAATATCGAGTGCCCCTTCATAGCAGCAAGATAGTACCCGATGGTCGATGGTTTCACCATCATACAATGGGACAACTGTCGGCCGCCTATTGCATCGGGCCGCCCCTGACACATACCACTTCCCTACCAAAAGCGGTTCGACGTAAACCGCTTACCGCCCTCCCTTGTTGCTTACGTCACCGCATGACAATGCCACCACCTCACCTGCCACTGTGTTATACCCTGTTGCGTCACCCTGCTACGTCACCCTACCATGTCACCCTACCGCATCACCCTGCTGACGTCATCATCTGTACTGGGTCCCACTGCTGACATCACCTGCCATACCGCTGACGTCACCCGCCATACCACTGATGTCATCCATCGAAAGGAAAGCGCGCAAGTGCGAAATCGATGCTTCGGAGGCCCGAAATCAAATTCTGAGGCAGTTTTTGATGCGCGAAATAGGCCAAAATGGAGAATCTTAATTTTCAGCAGTTATTTTTGCCTCGAAAGGGTAGAAAAGGGGCGATTTAATAGTTTTTAGCATATCACAGAAAAGAAGAAGCCCAGATTCAATTAAAGAGTATGAGTGAAGCGGCAAAGAGTATCAGATCGACCATAAGAAAGCGGTGAAGCCATTTAAGGCTCTCAGACCACAGTTAATTCACAGTAAAGCCACTCAAGAGCAATGGAACAGAGACCAATGCGCAGTTATGATGAATGGCTAGCACATAACAACAAAAGACAGATAGCCTCACTTTTGAAACAGTTGCCCCCAGCGCAGCATTAGATACATATTTTTCATTACTTATAAGACAAGTTAGGTTAACTGCATTTATTTCCTAAAGATCTTCTAGCAGATCTTTTTTGTAGATATTTTGCTTATAAATAGAGCCCTAATTAATGTAATAAGGGTTGGTGGGTTGTTTGGTTGATCTCTCATTTTGAGAGCTGCACTGTAAATATTAAGAACTTCTGTAATCAAAGATTGTTGGAATGCTTGCATTTGAACTGGCTGGTTGTGCTTTTAATGGCTAAATAAATTGGTATGGAATTATCGTGCTTGCTCATTGTTCAATAAGTTTTTCCTCCCTTCATTTATCAGTTTATACATAGCTGTACCAAATATATATCATAATCTAAGTTCCAGGATGAAAGAATAGACCAAATTTGGTTTTCATGCCCTCTGTGCTCAATTTCGTGTAGCTTTTCCATGTTTTCCTCTGAAATTAGTGATGAATATGCATTCTTAATTGTGCATGTTTAAGCTATTCCCTTCATTATATGAATGTTGTCTGGGAATTGTTCATTGCCCCATACAACTTTCATCCACTTTCCCTCTTTGGCTGGATGAGAGATCCTTAATTTCCTCTCATTCACTAACCTCCATTTCATCCTTGTTCTAGCATAAATCATTGTGCTATGTGTAGCTATCCTGCTCCATATTCCCTTATTCTACCAAAGAGAACACACCCTTCAGTTCACAGTGATGACTCCATGCCCAATGGCTTGAACTTATTACACTTTGCATGCCAACTCTGTTTGATTAAGATCAACCATCCCACCAAACCAAATCAAAACCCATGTGCATCATATCTAGCCTAAAATTATCCCTTAAACAGAGTTAAATCCTAAAGAGAGAGCCCTCTCTGACTGCTAGTAGGCTAGGACCTGCAGTCCAAATATTGGTTTGTGGTTACCTCGATCGTATTCCCTTGGGAGTCAAAGGTAACAACCTGAGTGATAACATAATGGCGACTCCACTGGGGATTCAATCATCTGTTCATTACTGTAAATCCCCATTTTTTATCGGTTTGCCTTTTGAATAAGTCCTAAACTTGTTTTGAAAAATAACAAAATATCAAAAAGTATCAAAAAATCAAAAAATATTTTGTTTCTTATTGCATATTAAGTCCTGATCTGTGTGGTGGACAAAGATGAGGCCCTTCAAAGTTAATTTACTTACCCACTTGGAGACTCCACATAATCCTCATAATAAAGACTCCACTGGAGAAATGAACCCAAGAGAAATATATCAGCAGATCAATCTTTTGACCTGGATTACTATCCAATAGGTCATGTTCCTTCTCTTCCATAAAATTTTGCTTTGTATATTGTATTTTAAAAACGATTTTAAATTAGATTTTCATGACTTTCCTTTTGAAAATATTGTTGAAAGGCCTCCTTGAACATTACAACAACAACCTTTAAAAGCTACTATGAATCATCATACAACCAAGGAGGAAACAAATGTCAAAGCCAATCATTCTATCCTTGTTCATGTTGATCCCATTCAGCCAATCCCTGTACATACTCCCGTGCCTCGTAAAGTTCCTGACACATATAAGCCTCTTGTTTTGCCTCCCATGCTTAATCCTCTGCCCAAACATCATCCTGATTATCTCCCAAGATTTGATGGAGAGAATGGTATCACTGTGAAAAATCATATCCAAACCTTTGAAGACTATCTTAATATATTTGAAGTGGAGGATGAGGATGTTAGTATCAGGCTGTTTGCCCTTACTTTGCAAAGCGAAGTTAGGACTTGGTTTAAAACATTGCCTGAGGCTAGCATTTCTAATCTTCAGCAGTTTTCCAAACTCTTCCTTGATAGAAGGATGATCAAACTTAATTTCCTCTTGCTCATCGAAGAATATAATCAGTTAAAAAGAAGCCCAAATGAATCTGTTCAGCAGTTTCATGACCGATTCAATCAAGTTTATCATTCTCTGCCTTTGAATATTAGACCTCCCCCTGATTTAGCTCTACTGCATTATCCAAGAGATTTTGACCCAGAAATAGAATTCTATTTAAGAGAAAGGAGCCCCTCCACTATGAAACAAATGCAGGACATGACAGTGGACATAGAGGCAAATCTGAAAATCAGGGAGGAGAAGCACAAAGTAGAGCAAGAAGAAAAACTTCATGTTCTCTTACAAAGGTCAGAGGAAATGATCACAATGAAAGTGGAATTTTCAGAGCACCAGAGCACATCTGTTTGGCAAGAGGAAAGTAATGACATTCATGAACAAGCCTACCACAAAACAGATGACATATTCGTACACCCATACATGATGGATCAATCTCCTGATCTACTATATGAACATAACGTCTTCTCTTCTTTCAACTGCTTGCTAAAGTACGATGAGTATGATGATGATGATGAGCCTAATGACAAAATCAGCCTTGTAGAGGAGTCAGAAACTAGTTTGGCAGAAAGCAAAATCCAGGGTCAGCAGCCCAAAATCAATGATTAACATGCCTATCTCAGCTATGAAGTATAGGAGGAAAGCGCAGAAAATTTTGATTTCAGTGTAGGAACTTTACCTTTGTGTGTTGATTCTTTTCAATTTACTAAGGAGAACTATCATGCAGTTGCTAAACAAATACTAGCAAGTGTTGATATTGATCATCTGGAGGCAGCCCAAAACATTGTTCAAAATACATTACCTCTAGTTTTGCAGCCCCACAGGGCCATCGACTATCAGATTGAGGAAAATTCGAAAGCGGCTGTTCGTAACCAAGTGATACAAGTGGATCCCCTGCGTCTTTGTTTTCAGCCATCTGAGTTTTTCAAAGAAGAAGAGGAGCAGCCTGCACAGATCAGTCATGGACTAGATGAACCTGCTTGTAACAAATTGCAAATATCAATTTAGGTTTTATATGGTTCATGTAATAACAGGGTGTATGATGAAGTAAAGAGGTGCTCTTCTCCACTAACAGGTTGTGTGCCTCAGTATCGAAATGTTGATGATATCCTTATTTGAAGGCATGATAGTGATCCCAAACTTTTGTACAGTTCTTCAATTCAGTTCAGCAATAATGTATATATGCTACAGGACCCTTTTCTACAGTTTCTTGTTTCAGCAAAGAAGGTTAGCAATTTTTTGATCTTCTCAAAGATTAACAAAGCCATATCAGATTGCAAGATCTCAGTTTTTCTCACCAGCAAGCACAAGCAGCAAAGCTCGCCGAAGTTTATAATGCTTAAGTGGCTGCACTAGTTATTTAATTTCACCTAACAGAAAAGTAAGTGCTAGTTAGAGTAGGTAGGTAGGACTTCAGTCTTCTGTTTGGATAACAAGCTTGCTGCAGTTGGAGCCCAAAGTGAAGTCCCTAAGCTCTTCAAGTCTGCGGTCATGTTCATAAATAAAGCAATCAGCAAAGGGAAGTTTTCAGAGTACAACAACAATTAAAGACCAAGGCATTCTAACCTGCTGTTCACAAGGAAAGGCCATCCCCAAGTGGAGCCACTGTTAGCCTCCTGCTCATAGCAGGTATTCATCTTTCATGATTAACATGTTTACATGCCAAATATGTCATTCTCTGTAGGCTGCAATGTTCCATATTTGTTGTAGAGGCCAAAGAAGTGTCCATGAGAGTGTGCTAGTCTAAGTGCCTCGGCTGCATTCCAACTTTGATAAGTTATTCCATTTCTGAAGAATTTCCAATTAAAGGGAGATCCAAACAGCTTAATCTTGGTCTCCCTAGGTTTCAATTTCTTGTTGTAGAATATAGAGTCATTATCTGTCCAAATAGCTTAAACTTGGCAGATTCTTAGATAGGTAGAGAAGCAAGGGTGCTCAATAGCTTAATCTGAGCCCCTAGATGGAATAAGTATAGATGTAGGTAGGAGGACAGTAAATAAAAGAAAAAAGTTGAAAAGTTGGGTTTGCTAGTTCAAGTGCACCCAAAAGAAGAAAAAATGCCAGGTAAAGTAGGCTGAGTAAGTAGTTTCGTGGCTGCAGAAATCAAGCTATGTGATCCATTTCATATTTTCAAGTTTTATAGTCATTCAGATCATAGTTTTGTGGCACTTTCTCATGTTGATCGAATCAGGCGAGGCATTTCTAACTCCCCCTTCTTCTTATTTCCCAAATCACTCACTAACATCCCCTTGAGGACCTTGGGATCTGCCCAACCAGTCCAGTTTTCACTCCATCCTGGTTAAAAACCAAGTTGACATCTGAGTTGGCTTAGTGAAAAGAAGCCACATTTCTTGTGTAAAATTTATCTTTACACTATCCATTTATTTCCTTATGCTTAAGTTTCCATTCTAAGCTTAGCATGCATCCCCTCCTTTGCATTCCAAAACCTCATACTAACATCTAACCCTATTATCTAGCTCCCTAAATCATTTCCCCTCCCCCTATTCTACAAAAAACTATATAAAAACCCCAAAAATATTAAATATCCCACCCCATGGACACTATAGCCAAATAAATAAAAGTCCGGGAAATAGTAGGTTTATTTGGGGCCTTAGTATTAGCCCTTCCACATTCATTTCCCTTGGGATTTGTTTAACCTCTAGTTAAATGAATAACCGTGCTAAACCCCTCGCCCGCACACCAAACCATACCACACCCTCTGCGCACATTGCATTTGGATTTTATTAATGTTTGATTAATAAATAACCATAGTCCCGCGCCAAAACACATTAACCTCTAAACCTAAGGTTTTAACCCGCCCGCAGCCGTGAAAAATTTATTTTTATCGAGCGCACTGTTCTGCTAAACCCTGAGCGTTTTTCCTTCCCGTCCACTGTCGGATCACTCCCCACAGATATGACAGCCTTCGTTGATATCGGGCGCCCCTTCATAGAGGAAAGATAGTACCTAATGGTCGACGGTTTCACTATCGTACACTGGGACAGTTGTCGGCCGCCTATTGCATTGGGCTGCCCCTGACACATACCACTCTCGTACGAAAAGCAGTCTGATGCAAACCGCTTACCACCCTCCCTTGTTGCTTACGTCACTGCATGATGATGCTGCCACCTCACCTGCCACTATGTTGTACCCTACTGCGTCGCCCTGCTTCATCACCCTGCTTCGTCACCCTGCCACATCACCCTACTGACGTCATCATCCATACTGGGTCCCACTGCTGATGTCATGCTGACATCACCTGCCATACCGCTAACATCACCCGCCGTACCACTGACGTCATTCGCCGAAAGGAAAGCACGCAAGTGCGAAATCAATCCTTCGGAGGCCCTGAATCAAATTCTAAGGCAGTGTTTGATGTGCAATTAGCGCTAATCGCGCATCGCTATGGGAAATAGGCCAAAATGGAGAATCTTAATTTTCAACAGTTATTTTTTCCTCGAAAGGGCAGAAAAGGGGCAATTTAACAGTTTTTAGCATATCAGAGAAAAGAATAAGCCCAGATTCAATTAAAGAGTATCAGTGAAGCGGCAAAGAGTATCAAATCGACAGCAAAAGACAGATAGCCTCATTTTTGAAACAACTGCCCCCAGCGCAGCATTAGATAGATATTTTTCATTACTTATAAGACAAGTTAGGTTAACTGCATTTATTTCCTAAAGATCTTCTAGCAGATGTTTTTTGTAGATACTTTTCCTATAAATACAGCCCTGAACAATGTAATAAGGGTTGGTGGGTTGTTTGGTTGATCTCTCATTTTGAGAGTTGCACTGTAAATATTAAGAACTTCTGTAATCAAAGATTGCTGGAATGCTTGCATCTGAACTGGCTGGTTGTGCTTTAATGGCTAAAGAAATTGGTACGGAATTCTCGTGGTTGCTCATGGCTCAATAAGTTTTTCCTCCCTTCATTTATCAGTTTATACATAGCTCTACCAAATATATATCATAATCTAAGTTGCAGGAAGAAAGAATAGACCAGAATTGGTTTTCATGCCCTCTGTGCTCAATTTGTGTAGCTTTTCCATGTTTTCCTCTGAAATTAGTGATGAATATGCATTCCTAATTTCGCATGTTTAAGCTATTCCCTTCATTATATGAATGCTTTCTGGGAATTCTTCATTGCCCCATACAGCTTTCATCCACTTTCCCTCTTTGGATGGATGAGAGATCCTTAATTGCCTCTCATTCCCTGACCTCCATTTCATCCTTGTTCCAGCACAAAATCATTGTGCCATGTGTAGCTATCCTACTCCATATTCCCTTCTTTTACCAAAGAAAACACATCCTTCAGTTCACAATCATGACTCCATGCCCAATGGTTTGAACTTATTACACTTTGCATGCCAACTCTGTTTGATTAAGATCAACCATCCCACTAAACCAAATCAAAGCCCATGTGCATCATATCTAGCCTAAAATCATCCCTTAAACAAAGTTAAATCCTAAAGAGAGAGCCCTCTCTTACTGCTGGTAGGCTAGGACCTGCAGTCCAAAGATTGGTTTGTGGTTACCTCAGCCGTATTCCCTTGCGAGTCAAAGGGAACAACCTGAGTGATAACAGGTTCTCTAACCTTGAGTCAGTCTCCCACAACCTTGTAGGCCTTTGATGGGAGAGAGTCTCGCCCTTATGGTATCCTCCAATTCTTTCCTATTACTTTGGAATGGAAGACTATCGAAGTAGAAGTTGAAGTTGTTGATGCTAATCTAACTTACAACCTCCTTTCGGGCCAAAGCTGGATGAATGCCATGTGAGTCGTGGCTTCATCTCTATTTTATGTCATTCGTTTCCCTCATCAGGGGAAGATTGTCATAGTAGACCAACTGTATTTCTTCACCTCCTCTTCTGAGGGCAACATGCCTTTTGTGGAGCATACCTCCATTCCATTAGAGGGGTGGGAGCTGGGCTTTTAAAAGATCCTCCCCTCATGGGTGTCTTTTCACTCCCACCTCCAAACGTTGCTCCTATCAATATGATTTCTGTTCATACTGATCATTGGGTTCGTCCCCCCATTGACCAGATAGAATCATGGGGTGATGAGATGTCGTTGAGTCCTGTCGACCTCAACTACGTCGATATTGTTTCTGTATTGGCTCCACTTCCTGAATCTACTCCTTTGAGTAGAGCTCTTGACTCATATGCTCATTCTCCTTGGCTTGGAGACTATGCTTCTTTGGATCCTTTAAAGGAAACATTTCCTTCTAATGAATCCATTCTCGAGACTATGTCTCTCGAGGAACCCCCTTGGTTCAATCTTCAACATCGTTCCTCATTTCTCCCTACCGATCGGGAAATTCTTGCCTATCTCGAGAAATTTTCTCATTGTCTCCCCACACAACACCTTTAGATGCCCATCCAAGTATATCAAGTTTCCTCTGAAGGGAACATGGGAAACATCACGCAAACCCAGCTGATTGACATCTCTATTAAACCAAGGATTGTCGAGCATATCCATGTTGGAGTAACTTGTACTCCTAAGGAGATTCAGCTTTATATTGGTCTTTTTCACAAATTTCGTGACGTGTTTGCTTGGTCTTACGAAGAAATCCCTGTAATCGACCTAAGTATCGTGGTGCATGAGATACCCATGTATCCGGGACTAAGCCTGTCTGACAGTGTTTACGCCCCGTGCACCCCCGAAAGGCTGCAAACATTAAAGCGGAGGTTGAAAAGCTTCTCAAGGCTGGTTTTATCTACCCCATCCCACTCACAGATTAGATTTCCAATATCGTCCCTGTGAATAAAAAGCAGGGTACCATCAGGGTCTGTGTTGATTACTGTGATATTAATCGAGCCTGTCCCAAGGATAACTACCCCACACCGTTCATTAAACAGCTCATTGATGAGTGTGCCGAAAGTGAAACATACTCATTTATGGACAGTTTCTCTGGTTATAACCAGATTAATATTGCACCTACCGATCAGTACAAAACTGCCTTTATCTATGTGTGGGGCACTTTCGCCTACAAAAAGCTCCCTTTCGGTCTAAAGAATGCTGGTGATACCTTCTAATGCACGATTTCCTATGGATTCCATGATATTCGACACATCATGCAACCTTACCTGGATGATCTACTAGCTCATTTAGCTAAGCGTCATGACCATCCCGCTCATCTTCGTGAAATATTTCTCCGTTGTCGACACTACCATATTCGACTCAACCCACATAAGTGTGTCTTCTGCATAGAATCTGGCAGACTTCTCGGGTCCATTGTCTCCCGAGAAGGCATCCATCTGGACCCCCTTAAAGTCGAGGCCATTCTAAATCTTACTCTCCCTACTTCTTTGCAGCAATTACAAAGCTTGCAGGGAAAAGCGAATTTTTTACGATGCTTCGTTCTGAACTATACCGAGGTGGCCAAAGGTTTTACGCAGTTACTAAAGTAGGACACCGCTTTTCTTTGGGATGCCGCCGCTCAAGAGTCTTTCGAGCACCTCAAGGCTCTCCTTGTTTCCACTCCTTTGTTGCGTCCTCCAAATTACCATCATGATTAAAATTTGTATCTGGCCGCTGCCGATACCACTATTGGCATGGTTCTCATTCAAGATGATGATGATGACATTGAGCACGTCATTTATTATCTCAGCCGCAATCTATTATATACGGAATCTCGATACACTCACATCGAGAAGTTGGCATTGGCTGCCCTTTGTGCCATCCAATGTTTCCGCCATTATATCTTGTTGCGCACTAAGACAGTGATTTTTGACTGCAACACGATGACATACATCTTGTCGCGTTAGCTGCTGGGGGGCAAGTACTCCAAGTGTATTTTTATCCTCCAAGAGTTCGACATGGAATTCACCACTTCCAAGTCCAAGAAATCCCTCATCTTTGTTGAATTATTGTGCTCTTTGCCATCTCTTACCACACCCTCTCGATTAGAGGACCATATTCCAGACGAAACCCTCTTCTTAATAAGCACCCTCGATCCCTGGTATGGGGATATCATTGTCTATTTACAGACATCCTCTTTTCATCCTGAGACATCTAAGGATGCTCGACGACGGATTCGCCATCAATCTCAACCATATCACATTATTGGGGACACCCTGTACTGTCTCAGTGCTGACTCTGTTCTCCGCCGATGTTTAACCCTCGAGGAAGCTGAGCGAGTTTTAAATGACTGCGATTCTGCCGCCTGTGGTGGTCACATGTCCAGATATGCTACTGCTCAGAAAATCCTCCGCGTTGGTTACTTTTGGCCCTCCATCTTTAAGGATTGCATTATTGTCATCCACTCTTGTCACGAGTGCCAAATCTACCAACGTAAGATGTGTGCACCTCCCGCTCCACTGCACCCCGTTGTTACTGTTGGCCCTTTTGCAAAATGGGGCATTGATTATATGACCTGTAACCCTCGCTCGGCTGGGGTGCATGGGTATATCATTATTTCCATTGATTACTTCACAAAATGGGTTGAGGCAATGCCCAAATAAACTGAAGACAGTCACATAGCAGCGCAGTTTATATTTAATCATGTTATCTCACAGTTCGGAGTCCCTCAGTCCGTCATCACTGATCATGGCAAGCACTTCCGTAATCATATGATGACTGATCTTACAACCCAGTTGGGCTTATAGCACGATAGCTCGACTCCATACTATCCTCAGGCCAACGACCAAGTAGAAGTTGTCAACAAGGTTGTAGTTACAATGCTTCAATGAAGCATTGGCATGCACAAGTCCAACTGGCGCTTGATGTTGTTCTCTGCCTTGTGGGCCTACCGAACCTCTGTGAAGGATGCCACCAGTTTCACTCCCTTCCAATTGGTTTATGGACTGGAAGCTACCTTTCTCATCGAGTGCGAGATCCCTTCTTTAAAATTAGCCATCGAATTACTCCCCGACACTACTCTAGTAGAGGAACGCCTTCTTTACCTGGAGTGGCTAGACGAGACTCGTTGACTAGCCTCTCTATCTATCGAAGCACAGAAGAAGAGAGTGAAAACTCACTTCGATCACACTGTACATCCTTGTTCTTTTGTTGAGGGAGATTTAGTCTTGCTCTAGGATCAAGCCAATCATAAGCTGTGGGCAGGAAAATTCGAACCCATGTGGCACGGGCTTTATATTGTAAAGAGAGTTTTGCAGAAAGGGGCCTATGAGTTGATTGAATATGAAGGGAATCCTTTGGATAAGCCCCAGAATGGGCTTTACTTGAAAAAGTATTATGCGTGAATTCCAGACACTCTGATTTGTACATACGTGTGCTTTAGCAAGTGTGTTGTGTGCATGTTTTCATGTTTTTGGCTTGGTGTGTCGGCGTGATTGCCGCTTATTGTGTATTTTTTCTTCTTGTACAGATGTCTGGTTCACCTTACATTGGTTTTGCCGATGGTGACTCCCATAGTAGATGCAATCTGTCTTTTGTGGCATGGGTGTTCTACGATCCTCATGGTGAGCTAGTAGACCTTCAAGGGGTTTGTCTAGGTTGTACCACGAACAATGTTGCTGAGTATAGTGATTTTATTGAGTTACTGGCTGAGGCGATCAATCTCGGTATTCGAACATTGGTTGTGAACCTAGATTCTCAGCTTGTCGTCCACCAGCTCAATGGCCGATATTCCAAGGTTATTTCTACGTGTTAAGTTGCTGGAAAGGAATTTTAATTTCATCATATATCAACACATTCCAAGATGATTAAATACTTTAATTGATGCATTAGCCAATTATGTATTAGATAGGCATTTGCATAACATTTAATTAAACATAAAAGAAGCATAAAAAACAAAATAAACCATAAGCATATGTATAGATATGTGTGTGTCAAAACGTTTGCACAACATGCATCACATAGATCAAAAATATACATGTTCATCTTAATACATCCAGAGACGAGATGTCTCTCAAAAAAATATGAATGAAAATAAACATTAGGTGTCTAATCCCTGTGGTGCTCATGATAGCACGTCACTGCATGTAGTAGGCATCTCAGAAGACCGTGGATGCAACTAGGCACTCCCACTGTATGTTTTTGGTATGCCAGTAGGACATCTGCCAGTCGGGCATAATCTGGAATCCCCCAGGTGATCCCCTCAAGGTTCTGGATCAGCTTTCCTCCCTCGGCACCCTCTTCCTGATTGTCAGCTGCAAGCTAAGTTCTCCACGAAATGGGAGACATTTTGGCTGATCTCTCTGGGCCAACATTTGCATATACATATAACCGTTGTTAGAACGAACATGTATTAACAAAAAAAATCATAAAACATAAAATCAAAAAGAGATCATACCCAGCTCTTCATCCCACTCATCTCCCTCCAACAGTGCGAGATATAGATCACCAGTGAAGTTGGTTCCTGCATATGGCCAATCTTTGACTACAATCAGCTGACGATGTAGCAACCAAAAAAACTCTGGCCTCTAGGACATCTATTGGCCCCCTCCTCCTCTGGGCATCAATGTTTCCCAGTGAGGCATTCTTGGCTCTCGTGGCATTGGATTAGCTACTATGGCCCCTTGGCCTTGGAAGATTGGTAATCATTCCAGAATGAACGATACTAGGATATAACCATAGCCAAACTATTTCAGTTTGCCTCGCTTACATTTCGTAAGCTGTGTTTTCATATTTGCTATCACTGTTGTGGGCCAATCAAATAGAGTGGGGTTCATACACTCTACGATCAATAAGAGCTGATTTTTGGTTGCCTTGTGTGGTGCCTGTGCCCCAGCAACCTGCGTGATGGTAAATAGCACCACCTTGAGTGTTAGATCTCAAATCATGGCAATATCTACCTTTGCGCTCTCGAATCCGAATTGTGCCCCTGGTCACACTCGTGCCATCACCTCGCCCATCTTCTCGCCAGATCGTCAGCTGCCTGTCAGTATGGGCACCAGACCTCTGTGTGACAATCCAGTGATAAAGTAGATCTCAGAAACATCTAGTTCTAATACTTGATCTCGCAATCTGAACACTTGCTCGTTCTCGTCCCAAAGGCTGATCAAATATTGTAAGGGCTCAGGTTGAGCTCGTAAGTAAAGTGTCAGGAAGAATTTTCTGAACCTGCAATTCCTGAGGGCGTCCATGCAAACTTAATCTTCCATGGCCAATTCCTCCACTCTTTCGTGCTCCCTCTCTTTCCATTCAATCACCATTTTTCTCGGTTGCCTGCATCCATATAGCCAAAAACCCTTGATTAGATCTATAATAGGCTCAAAAATGCATTCAAATCATTTGTAAAATCTGAAATTTAAGGGAAAAATTAATTTCCACTGTTGGCACGAGCCTTTGGGACATAAAATCCCATTGGCGCGGGTCCGTGCCCGATACCCGCACTAATGGGCGCGACCCTAATTTTTTAAAATCCTTCCACAGAGATCGAATGAGCAAAAGAAAACCATCAAAAATGGATTGAAATGGAGTACTAAGAAGCGCCTCTTACCTGGAACTGACGGAGCTCTAAATGGTAGCACGGATCTTTCACAATCACTGCCCGAAGTTCACACACCAAATGGAACACTGTTGCTCTTCAGTGAGGTAAAAAGTAAAAAGTAATTTTGTTTTTACCACTTGACATATTTATAACTTTTTCAACTCAAAATAGGTTTTAAAAATTATTTTTCTGAATTTTAATATATTTTTATCAAAAATGGGTTTTACACTTGCTTTTTGTGCAGCAACAGGTTTTCATGTGACTTAAACGGTGAAATGAGTTATATTTTATACTTTTTTAGACTCAGTAAATATACAAAAAAGTCATTATGGAGTCATCTTTTAGCTCTTTTCTGGCTCTCTAAATATGAAAAGATTGCCGAGTTATTCCTCTTGACTCGTTAAACGTAAATAAGAGGCGGTCGCCTTTAAGCTCTTTTCTGATCGTGTAAAGATGAAAGGATCGTCGGGCCCTTGTTGTTTCAAGCTCGTTAACAGTTACGAAATGACGTGATTTCAGTCACTTTTTTACTTTTTCAGGTTGAAGTCACTAATCATGGAAATTACTCCTCGATCGTAATGGTCGAGCGGTTCTTTCGAGCATTGTTTTATACTTTTCGGGCTCGAGAGACACAACTTTATGAAAAAGGACACCCCTGGAGTTTACTTTTCTGCTGTCTTTTCAAACTCTCTAAACATGAAAAGACACCGAGTTTTTCCTTTGTCAGACTCGTTAAAACTTGATGAAATTGGATTCCGTCGAAATGACATTTCACAAGCATATGCTATCACCATCAAGCTTGTTAATAAAAATAATTGGGGTACTCGCCAGAAATGGTGGGGAAAATAGAACCAGAATCATTGTCGTGTCGGCAGTATGTCACTCTTGAGCATGGCACTTGTCTACATTCATGTCTGGGTGGGGACATCTCATCTCGTTTTTTCACTTGCCTCCATGGGTTTGGGTGATCCTGTTTGACCTCTCATCTGCTCTTTGCCTTGTCACCATGACCTCTAATCGATTGACGTCAAATATTGCCAAGTCCACTATCGTGTCGCCGATATGTTCAAGAGAATTTGACCTTTGCGAAATATCAACCTCCCTCCGATAACTCATATAATACTGATTCACAAAAACATTATCTTCCTCTGTCTCGCGTCGATGATGTGGGAAACACTATGGCCAACCTTCGATCAAGGTCACTTCCTATCGACTTCAGCTCATTATCAAGGAAGTTGATCTAGAGACTCCCTTATGGTGCCTTGGAGCCTGCATGCCTCAATGGTAGGTTCTTCGCCTTCGATGCGAGGTTTTCATCATTGGCCTCCGATCGAATGATTCTACGGGTGTTCGACGTTAGCTCATTGATTCGCACACTGTAGATTGCACCTGTACTACCTTGAGGGCCATTGTCATTATTGGTGGTATCTCTCGTGTATATTAACAACTTTCATCATTGGCTCATAATTAGACGATGTTCCTACATGTTCGACTTCGGCTCCTATATTCACATGCTTGAACTTGTACTTTGTTTGGGTCGAGATGGAGCAGAAGACCCTGTATTTTTTCGGTTGGGATCTAGGCTGCGATTTTGTGTATTATTATGATTATTACATGACTCATTCACTGGATGGCTGCAACCATGCTTGAGTATATTTATCGATCCTCACCGGATGGCTGCGACCATGCCTGAGACTATTTATCGATCCTCACTGGATGGCTACGCCCATACCTTGGATCTAGATTATTGTGTACTCTGCTATGGATGGCTACACCCATACCACATATATCATGAATTTGAGATAACATTTGTACTTCTCCATGCAAGTTTTCCAGCGGCAATGTTTTCGGTTGGACATGTTCTCATAAAGCATTTCACCCCTCTCTCTCTCGGGCCTCGTGCTTTATGGGGCATCTGTTACACAACAATTTGTAACCTTCCTTGCTAGCCCTCTCCCACATCTTGGAGGACTCATTCCGGGACCTATGAGAAGTGACATGGCCTACAAACACTTGCATTTCATTCCCCTAAGCATGAGCTTTGTTTGCCCTGAAGACATCTCCTACTAAAAAACCCTAAAAATAGTTATTTTTCCATTGGCGTGGTTCCATAGTGCAATCCTCGTGCCAAGGGGGGAAATCCTCCAAAGAGGGAGTGCCAATTGGCAGTCTGTCATAGAGTTGCACCTGCGCCAACCATAATCAAAGGTGTTTTTTAACAAATAAAGGACGGAAGTTTCGTCCTAACAAATTCCTAGACTGTTATCTATCTTGAGTTGGGTGGTTCAGCTATGGATTTCAATAGAGAGGAAGTGGTTTTCCACCTCTCATGGAAGCTTCCTTGATGATATGGCCAATCCCATGATTATTAGCTATGATCCCAACTCCCCTTCCTCCATCTATAAAGCCTTGCCCATTTTCCTTTGCAAGCTAGTTCCAAAGATTCTGAATTGTCAAGTTTCCAAGAGCTTCATGCTGCAAGAGCCTTCTTGATTCCCATAAGGCCAAATCCAAGCAAGGAGATTATTGATTCAAGATCCAAAGAGAGAGAGGCTTGTCCCTATTCCTGACAGGCTTTGCAAGACATGCGTTGCTGATTACCCGCCAAAGGAGAATCCAACATCAGAACTTTGGTTGTATTCCTCTTTGATTAATTATTAATGAACGACTATTGGTTATGGTTCCACTCTTATTATTGTTTATGATGATGATGAGTTATGTCCTTTCTGACTGACATATAGTTGCATATGCTGGATTTTATGCTTGTGTTTGTGTCATTTCTTGTATGTGCAGGTGTCCATTCACAGAGATCGTGGGGATTGTGATCTGTCGGAGCAAAGGAACAGGAGCACCACCTCTCCTACAAACAATAACGTTGGGATCCAGGTAGGCCTTCATCACTGGTCTATTAATTTGCAATTAGGAACTTGCGCTATAGCGTTTGATGATTGTTGCTAGACCCGGTCTAGGCTAGTAGGAATCGCCTCTGTCCACAGAGGGGATATACCTCCTCAACACTAGGCTCAGCTCTTACCCAGAAGTCTAATCCATTTTCTTGTCTCTGGAAAGCATTATAGGCTTTAAGCCACTTGATTTGATTGACCACAAATGAGATAAATGCATGCAATTAGATGTCCCCAACAAAAGGGCTGGGGTTCTGCTCCGTCTCCTGGTCTAACACAAGGTTATCTAGATAGAATTCACACAGTAATCTTTGAACCTTCACGCCATAATGCTTACAGTTGTTTATAAAATCATCGATGGTATTAATTTGTATAGGGGCGTTTGCTTTAACAACCTTTATTTTCAATTGCAAATATCGTTCCATTAAAAACAGGGCATAATTCTTAGCAGGGACTCTACAAGCTTGGACGTCAATGTACAAAGAGCATAAGGTATCCATCTGCTTGACAACTATATCTAACCTATGAGTTACCTTTATGAATTTTTCTTCTTCCTTTTGCCATCCGTCAAAGGCCTAGCTCTGAGATAAGTTGACGTTCCTTAGCTGCTACTGTAATTCTTCATACCTTTCCCGAGGGACTGTTTGTTCTACGAGATTTTCTGCTGCTTGTTAAGCTTGCATCAAACCCTGTTGTAGGGTTACCGTCCTCGGATCATTATCCCACATGGTAGTGGTGAGCGGTAGGTTCACCTGAATCTTTCTGTTGTGTTGCCCTTCATTCATAGTCCGCATCGTTTCAGAGGTCTGTGCCTCGATCTGAACTTCCTTGTCCTCGATCAATATATCATCAATTTGTACTTCAATATGAGCAAGAGTAGAATGTTGTTTCTTTTGCTTTTGAATGGTAGTCTGCTCCTGAATAGCAGACTGTTTTTCAACGATGGTTTGAACAGTAGGTTGCTCTTCATCGACAATTTGACCAGCAGACTATTCCCCAACAAAGTTTGGAACGACAGACCGCTTTTCGATAGGGTTTTGAACAATAGGGTGGACTCGGGTCCTTCAAACCTTTTTCTTTAGAGGTTTTGTTGTAATGCCTGCATGTC
The DNA here is from genome assembly GCA_000404065.3 of Pinus taeda. Lineage (NCBI taxonomy): Eukaryota > Viridiplantae > Streptophyta > Pinopsida > Pinales > Pinaceae > Pinus > Pinus taeda. The sequence continues at coordinate 142,037 of APFE030261968.1, forward strand.
TCCCCCTGAAGTCCTTTTTACCCTTTTTCTTGTTTTCAGAATCCTAATCTGTTGTCGAAGTTGAACTATTATATTCAGCATTCTTTGCTCTTCTTTCTGTAATCTCTTAATTTCCTCAATTTCCTTAGAAGGAATAGTAGACTGTTTGCTCCGGCCTGGACTGTCATCTTGATTGCTTCCTTGGTTTTCCTCCTGGGGTGCTTCTTCAGTGTTTTGTTCAGGTTGCTCAGAGGCAAGAACCCTAGCTGGTTCTGTTACTTCCTGGGTGACTTCTTTTTCTGCCTCCTCTTCTTCTAGAATTTCTTCCGGTGTAGTCGAGCTAGAAGCCAATTGTTCCTCCTCTATATCACTTCTCTCTCCTGAAAGACTTTCATCATGAACAAGTTGACTTTCGTTCTTTGCCTCCTCATCATGTAATGCTTCGGGTGCATCTTTACCCTGAGCAGAGTGTTCTTCTGGTTCTTCTTCAGCATGGATGTCCAGCGGGCTGAGAGGTTGACCATATTCACCCATATTGGCTAAGATGCTGGCTAATTCATCTTCTTCCAATGGATTTTGCAATGGGTTGCCTTCACGCTGCTCTGTTTCCTTCTCCTGCTCAGGTTGCTCATTTTCTTCCTCCCTTTCTCCTTTCTCATTTCCTTGCATGCCTTCCTCATTTTCTTCTCCTTCTAATTGCGGGGGTTTCTCATCCCCAGAATCATCTACCTCTATTGGTTGGTTGGTGTCCCCTTGGGAATTCTCCAGCCTTCCTTTCATTCATGCCAATCTAACTGATTTTCTTCACTTTAATGGACGATCTGGTGAATTGGTGGCATGCTTTTCTGGTGTACTGGTGACATGCCTACGTTTTTGGAATGGCTTGGTCAGTCCCCCGTTTATCAAGGCAATTAGCTCTTCCTAGCTACTCTGTTGTTGGGTAAGGCTATGGCTAACTATTAGTCGGATCAATCCATGGTGACTGATGACTGATTCTACATTCTGTGTCGTTTTCATACTTCATGCGACATGATGAAGTAAAAAATTTAAAAATGCAGGTATATTTATAGAGCATTTATGCTTTAATACAGCTAAAAGGTGTCATGGTCTTACCATGTCTTTCCTGCCTTCACAGGTGATGTAGCTTTGAATAATCCTTGCCAATTCTTCCCATGGCTCTCCTAATGCTACAGGTAGAACTCATTTTCCTCTAATTGTCAGGATCTGGCCTTCATCCTGGAAGGTTTCTATGATTTTCTTCAGTCTTTCCTTCTTTAATGTCCATACAGGTCCGGTGGCTAGCAATCTCGAGACTTTTGCAATTATGTCTTCGGTGACGGCTATATGTTTCCCCCTCACTATGGAGTGATATTCTTGCAAGTTCTGCAAGAATTCTATTGCTACCGTCTCATTGGATTCCTGCAAACATTCAAGATAAGTGATCCAACCTGCTCTTTCCAGAATTTCTTGTACAACAGTGGAGACTGTCAATTCCTACGGTTCTCTCCGAATTGATATTCCTCCCATGTTTGTAATTTCCCTGTAAAATCTTAGAATTGACAATGGAATAGAAAGCTGTTCACACCGTTAAAACACAAAGAAACTAACAGGCGTAGGAATTGCTCAAAATGCCGCAGAGCATGATATAGAAATGGAATAGGAATATCAAGCCATGCAAAAATAAAAAAAATAGTATACCATAGAGTCGTGCTATTCTCAAGTACACAATTTCCCGAATGGTGATCTAACACGTAAACCGGTGAATAATGAGGTGAACCTCCCCCCCCACAATGTGATAGGACGTCCCCGACCCTCAAATATTAGAGTGGCATGCCGATCTACCCTATATCAGAGTCATAAAGGAACAGCGTATGGCAACATGCCATGTTTACAAAAAATAGCAAGTTACCGAAATCGAGGTTCCTATTGGGATCGCTGAACAAGTAAGAGATTCCTGTGATATGATGTGAGGCTGGGAGGATAGGACAATTACCGTGCACATAGAGTTTCATGTGGTCATTGTCACTCTTCTATCATGATTGGTAATAATAGAATACATGTGTTTGCATGGTTCAGGAAACAATATACATATTTCTTATGTGATTTATTACTAAGGTGTAAGAAACAAAAGGATATTAATACTTACCTATTCATGTAAGTAGTGTGACTTCAATACCATTAACAAAGCTCTGCTGCCGATAGGTGTCCATAACCTTGGCAGAGTTGTTTGTTTCACCCATGGAACCATGGTCCTTTCTATATGCCTAGGAAATGTTATGTGATGTCAAAATGTAGGCCATTATGCTGGCTTGGTGACCAGTTAGTCATAATGCCATTCACAAGGAAGGAGTGAAAGGTGGCAGGCGAACTCGTGATGAGACCTCCTATTCCAAGGGATTTTTATTTTGATGTACCTTTTGGACCATATCCCTGGTGTGGTAGCCATAGTGGGATTGCCACTTCACTTTCTTCCTCATGATCATGGTAGGCTGGCTCTTAATGAGACCCCCTATCTTGCATCATGTTTCGCTTCCTTTTTTCTTTCTTTTCTTTTATAAGGTATTTTCCCATTTATACACAAAGGGTGGTTCAACACTCCTTAAGAGTGGGAACGGTGGAATAAGTCTTAACATCTCAATAGGAACGTATAAACCGTTTTCTCTTATTCCTAAATAATAATCAAAGAAATTTGTGAAAATTTAAAAGAACCCACATGATAAAGATAACCAATCAGATCAGAATTAGTGGAATAATGACAGCAAGGATAATAGGTAAGTGTGTCCCTTCCTCTGTCCTCTTACCAATTCAGAGCAATTTCCTATAAAAATAGCAATTTTATGGTTCATTGATTTTAGAATGTTATGATTTTGTATCCATTGCATAAGCGCATAGTTGTGTTCCAAACGACCTGAAATAGTAGGAACAGTAGGCATCCTCAAATTAGAACAGCAAGGAAAGAAAAAAGGAATACGAGGATGTTATTATTTGCAAAAAGGAAGAGCAAAAGAATGCAAGTGGTGTTCCTTTTGGAAAATGAACAACAAAAATAAAAAATGATGCTCCTTTAGAAAAGGAACAACAGAAAACACAAACGTCATTCCTTTGGAAAAGGAACAACAGAAATCAAAAGTGTTGTTCCTTTGGAAAAGGAACAACTGAAATCAAAAGTGTTGTTCCTTTGGAAAAGGAACAGTAGAAATCAAAAGTGGAAAACACAAGTGTTGTTCCTTTGGAAAAGGAACAAAGGAACACCAGGAAGAAAAAGTGTTCTTCCTTTAGAAAAGGAACAACAAGCAATCAAAATGTCATTCCTTTGGAAAAGGAACAACAAAGGCACAAGGTAAAAAATAGCAAAGTTAAAGCAAAATGAACGGCTGATCCAAAAGGTGTTGTTCCTTTGGAAAAGGAACAACAAAAAGAATATGTTGTCCCTTTGAGAAAAGGAACAACGGAATATGTACAAAGAAATTATGTACAGAGTGTAAAAAGAGATAAATCATTTAATGAATCATAGGTGAGGAAGATTTCTCTCCCTCCACCAAAATTTCCATATTAGAGTCTTCGCGTAGCTGCTGACAGAAGGACTCCTGATTGAGTGGTTTGCAATAAAGTCGAACTCGATGACCATTTGCCTTGAAGGCATATCTAGAACCGTCAATAGTCATTAGAGTAAGAGTACCATTATCATGTACCTTTTGGATTTCATATGGCCCAAGCCAACGAGTTTGAAGTTTCCCGAGAAAGTCCTGAAAACTAGAATAATACAAAAGTGCCCAGTCTCCTTCGTGGAAGACTTTATTTTTAATAAGAGCATCATGCCATTTGGATCACTACTATTGAATCAATGTGGTATTTTGAAGTGCAGAGAGCCTGATTTCATCCAGCTTATTGATCTTTTGTAATCGATTAATCTGTGCCTCAATTAGATCTAAGCCAACTTCCTATGCCGTTCGCAATGTTTGGATTTCGAATTCTATGGGGAAGATGGGTTGTTTTTCCAAACACTAGTTGATAAGGTGAGTAGCCAGTGGTGCTTCTCCATGTTTTTCTATAAGCCCACAATGCTTCTGGTAGTCTTGCAACCTTGTCACGTCTATGTGACACAATCGTTTTTGTTAAGATTGCTTCTATTATTTTATTGTTTCTTTCTACCTGACCATTGGCCTGTGGGTGGTATGAGTAGTGATGTTATGCTGGATATGATAGTTTTTTATTGTTGCAGCTATTTTGTTCCCAACAAACTGTGGTCCACCATCTCTAATTATATCTCTTGGAAGACCCTAGTGCACAAATATATGGAACATGAACTGTATAACCGAATCCTCTGTAGCTCTCTGTAATGCCCCTGCTTCAACCCATTTGGTGACATATTTTGTTGCCACCAAAATATATGTTTTCTGGTTCGAGGATGGGTTAATTGGTCCAATGAAATCAAGGGCCCATCACTTGAATGGTTAAATGACTAATTGTGGGTTGAGGGGCATTTCATCAGACTGACTAGGGCAGCTTGCTCTCTAGCAACTATCACAAGCTTGGACGAATTTTCTTGCATCTTTAAAAAGTGTGGGTCAATAATACCCTTCTTGTAACACCTTATTTCCATTTCTCTTTCCAACAAAGTGTACACCACATGGTCCATCGTGACAGGCCTTTAAAATGTCAAAGATTTCATCCTCATGAATGCATCTCCTAATATGCATATCTGCCCATGTGTGAAACAGGTGGCCCCCAATCCAAGAAAACCAAACACTTCATTGAATGATCTGTTTCCGCTCATTGAGGGTAAGGTGTTTCGGTAATTTACCTACTGCTAGGTAATTGGCAACATCAACATACCAAGGTGTTTTAATAGCAACAACAAACATATGTTCATCTAGAAATTGGTCTTCAACTCCTGCTGCGTCGATTGGCTTTGGCATTCGTGAGAGAAAATTAGCTACGAGATTTTCTTTTCTAGGTTGATCCTTGATTGTAATATCAAATTCCTGCAATAATATTAGCCATATGATTATTCTGCCATTTTTGATAGGCTTGTTTGCTAAATATTTTATAGCAGAATGATCTGTATACAAGATAACAGGATATCGAGTAATGTAATGCCTGAACTTATTGACAGCATGTATTACAGCTAAAAATTCTTTTTCAGTGACAGTATAATTTAATTCAACAGTGGATAAATTTTTGCTAATTTAATAAATTGCATATGGTTTTTTATCCTCTTCCTGCCCAAGGACTACTCGAATGGTTGTATTTGAGGCATCTGATGATATCTGAAATGGAAAATCCCAATTTGGTCCTCAAAGGACTGGGGCTGTGGACACGAGCTTCTTCAGATCCTGGAAAGCACGTTTACATTTGTCTGTCTAAAGAAAGTCAACATTCCATGTTAGTGCATACAGAGGTGTAGAAATATGTGAAAAATGTTCTATAAACCTCCTATAATAACCAGAAAATCCAAGAAAGTTGTGTACCTCTGTTTGAGTGGTAGGAGTAGGAATAAGCAAAATTATTTGGATTATGGCTGCGTCTACTTGAATGCCAGATGCTGAAATATAGTGTCCTAGGATAAGTCCTTCAGTCATCATCATATAGCATTTTTCGTGACTTAAAGAAAGCCTGGTAGTAATGCAGCGTTGTAGGACTTTTTCCAGTGCGTTCAATGTTGGATCGAGCTCGTTTCCGTATGATGTAAAGTCATCCATATATACTTCAAGTCCTTCGTTTATTAAGTCTGCAAAAATACTGAGGATATCCCTTTGGAATGTGGTAGGAGCATTGCATAAGCCAAAAGGTAGAACTATGTAGGCAAATGTTCCCCAAGGACAAGTAAAAGTGGTTTTGTCTTGGTCTTCAGGGGTGATCTGGATTTGGTTATATCCACTGAAGCCATCTATGAAGGAAAAAAAATTCTTTGCTGCCAAAGTGTCTAATACTTGGTCGATAAATGGGAGAGGGAAGTGGTCTTTTTGTGTTGCCTTATTTAGCTCTCTATAGTCCATACAAATTCTCCACTTCCCATTCTTTTTTGGTACCACCACAAGTGGAGACACCCATTTACTATCAGAGATAGGGTAAATGAAATTGACCTCTAAATTTTTTTGAAGTTGAGCTTTTACCACATCTTTTAGATGAGGATTAAGTCTCCTTTGAGGCTGGCGAATAGGTTTCACATCTTTTTCTATGTAAATGTGGTGTGTACATAATTGGGGGTCAATTCCTTTCATATCAGGGTAGTCCCATGCAAATTATTCTTTATATTTTCCTAGTAATTGGATGAGCTTTTCTTCTTGTTTGGAGGTGAGGTTGGCATTAATGTTTAAGGTCTTTCCTGGTTCAATTTGCACAATTTTTCTATTTTCAACAGAGGTAACAGGTATCGTTTGATCATGTGTTTCTTTTACAAGATCTTCTTCTAATCCATTATTGAATGCTACCTCTATCATGTGACATTGCGTGTGGGATCTGAGTTCAGTCTGACTAATAAGATTATTAATGGCATCATCTTCTGTTTGATCTTTGAAATCAAGTGCCTCTTGTATAGTTAATGGAGATCTAATGTTGTTAGTAAGGTATGATACAAGGTGCCTATTAGTTTTCATTATTGAGACACTTGGCTGCGTTGGAGGATATAAAGCTAAGTTATTGATGTTTGCTCCTCTGCTTATGGTCATATTGCCTTGTCGGTAGCCAATATAAGCATCCGTAGTTGCAAGCCAAGGTCTACCTAAAAATAATGGATGTCCATCACGTCAGTTTTTGGGATTTATTATCAGAAAATCAGTCAGATATTCTTAGGAATCAATAGATACCATAACATCATGTAATGTGCCTTCTGGCCTGACCACCGATCAGTCAACTAGTTCTAGTAAAGTAGAGGTGGGTTCTACAGATGTAATCCCTAGCTTTTGGCAAATGGTAGTTGTTAAGATATTGATTGCAGAGCCTAGATCAACTAAGGCTTTGGAGAAGGTTTGTCCATCAATTTGTACGGTTACTACAGGATTTCCTGGTCTTCATATTTAATGGGTGTTTCTTTTCCTGATAATAGGTGAGATAGAGTACTAACTACTTGGACTCTTGGGTTATTTGTGATATTCCTCCTTGGTTTCTTTACACATAATTCTTTGATAGTCTTTCCATATATCGGGATGTCTTGAATGGCTTGGAGGAATGGAATTTTTATGTACAAATTTTTTAATTCTCCCAGAATGTCAAAATCAGGATATTTTGTAGGTCGAGGTATTATTAATCATTCTATGAATGGAGGAGAGGATGTGGTTGCTTGATTATGAATTTTTTGTTCATTCGCATCCTCTTCCTGTGGTGATTGTTCTCTAGGTAACTGATTTTCAATATGAACTATATTATCTCCCTCTGTTTCGACAATACGTCTAGATCTTAGCTGAAGATCGTTACACTCCCTTAGATCGACTTCTATTTCTCATGTTTCTACTGTTTGGATAGATTGGATCGGTCTGTTATTTGGATTAGGGTTGGGCTGGGCTGGGAGTTGTGGTCTTAGGTTAGTCTGGAGGTTTTTTTGTAAGGCTGGCAATGTAGGTTAAGGGAGCAGAATGATTCCTACTGGCTGATGCATCAGTCTTTGTCAATTTGTCTACTAGGCCTGATTTTGTGAAGTAGGAGGGGTCCATTGTGTTGGGTATGCATTACTTTTCCAATATGGTGGGGCATAGGGAAAATTTGACCAATTGGATTGACTTGCTTGGTTCAGCCATGGGTTTGATAAAGGGAATGACTGTGGTGACCAATTTGGGAAAGGAGGTTGAGGTTGATTTTTCCACATACCATATTGTTGAGCATTATACTGTGGAGATTGAAAAGAAGAAGTCAGGTCCAGAAGCATACCAGACTGTCGCGGCTGCCACTGACGATGCTAATTGAGTAGATACACTGACTCTGGCTCCTCTTCTGCTTCCTCGTATATTGCTTTTAATCCAGGAAGTGAGGGACAACTTTCCATAAGGTGGTCTTTTGCATAGATGGCGCATGTTTGGAATGCATCTAGTAGACACTCCTTATGGCTATGCTTCTTTCTACATCGAGGACAGAAGATTAACAAATTCTATTCTGCCTCCACTTGCTTTTGGTTGGCCTACATAATATCAATTTGTGTTGTTAGTGTCCCTAGTATATTAGTTCTAAAATTTTCCAATAAATTTCCAATTTCTACACGCGTTACTCCATCTGTCAAAATTATATTATCTCTTACAAACCGATCATGCTCTGCAAATTTTAGTCTTGTGCTACCTCTGGAGCTCCTGATACATAAATCAATAATGTCATTAAAAGTTTCCTGATAAATATCTCCTTTTTCCATAATGTTTAATGTTTCAATCCATTATTCTTTCATTCCCCTAATTAAGGTTGTTTTTAACACATTATCAGGTAAAGGTAGTGATGCATAAGGAGATCTTTGAAGATTATACTGAAAGAGTTCCACATACTCCTATAATGTTTCATTTGGTCTAGCTACCATCTGGAATATTTCATATTTTAGTTCTCTACACTTGCAATAGTCCTGATATTTTTTTAGAAAAGATTCTTTCATTTGATCCCAATTATTTATAACACCACCACCTAATCCCATGAACCATCTCAAAGAAGCTCCTTTTAATGTAGAAGGAAATAATTTCCATTTCTAGGGGTCAGTCGTGTAGTCATAACTTCTACACAGCATGTCGAATTCAAACAAAAATGCATCTGAATCTGTCAGACCATAAAATGTAGGGATATGTTGAAGAGGAATTGCCTTCATAGGCGCAGTTGCTGCAGTATCCACGATGGGTTATAGCAGAGTAGAGGTTTTGGTGTTAGGATGATTCTGAGCCATTTGATTGAATATATGCCGATAACCTTCTGGGATATCTAGGAGGGTATTCCTAGGTTGGGAGGGAATGGCTTTACTAGGAATGGTTTGAATGACACTTCCTTTATCTGGGATAATGAGAGTACTTAAGGTTTGAGGGGATTGAGTTTCCTGAAAAATGATTTTTGCAGCACTTCCCTTATCTGGGTTGCTTAATGGCTAAATTATCCTAAGAAGAGACCTTGGTTCCCTAGTTTCTCCTGTCTCTCCTCTTCCTTCACAAAGATTGCTGAAATTCCCTTCTTGCAATAGTTCTCGACTGGATTTTTTAATTTCTTGAAAATCCTACTCTTTGGTTTGACTATGCACCTCAACAAAGGCTACAGATGGTGATCCTGTGGCCTGAAGGGAACTAGTAGGCTGCCTGGAAATAACCTTCCTGGGTCCTACTAAAGGCTGAGATTCTGCTTTCTTAAAGATTTCATCTATGAAGGTTGATCGGCCAAGGGTCACCACCTCCTTAGCTTTTTCAGGCTTGGGTAGAGGTTTGGATTTCTTTTCTGGTTTTTTCTGCTTAGTCATGCACACATAAATCAACTACTAGGTTCTACCCAATCCAAACAATGACAAATCTGCAGGAAAGTGGGCAAAGGATCAGGGTTGTTACATGCTCTGCACTTAGGTTCTTACCTTCCGTTTTTAAAACCCAATTCTTCCATAGCAAGATCATACACTACTCTGAAAAAAACAAATGGCTACACTCTTTCCCCGGCAACAGTGCCAAAATGTGGAGTCGTAAGAAGGGTCTCTTTCACCTCTAATTACCTCACATTAATTTGTCAATCTAGGAATGTTTCATTATTTCAAAGAGTGTCTCAGTCTGAGATTCACATTTGCTAGAGTAATGATATTAGTAAAATGCTTAAGAAAATATAGGAGTAAATGGATGTTGGAAAGAAAATCTACTTATAGCAAAAGATCTTGAACCCTAAATCATTCACTCAGAAAAATAAGAAATATATCAATCAAGGGTCCAGTAACAATAACTCATCCCTTTAGAAACTGATGTCAAAAGTAATCAAGGATCAGATCATCGATCTGGGGACTGGAGAGCAAATGTCAATGCCCACTACAATCCCAGACCGTTCTTCACACCAAAGCAACAATAAGGCAAATGATAGGAAATGGAACAATGAATATGAAATGGAACAAAAAATCGGAAACTGTAATGGCAATTAAGTTTAAGAAGTAACAACGCCTTAGTCTACAAAATTAAATGCAATCAATCATATCCTATGGAAATCAAATGGAAATCCCCTGTCTCTAAGGATGAATCGAACAACACGCAGAAATAGAACACCATTGATTAGCGATGGAATATGCAACAGTGGTGAAAATCAAACAATAACTTAACACATGGCACACCTCACTAGTAATTTGACCTTGGTAATTCAATTGCAAATATTAGTTATAAACAATACGATTGCACTTCGAAATGGAACAACAATGTTCATTGATTCAATCAATCGTAGGGAAATATAATTTCTAAGCTGAGTTCAATAATACCAAAGGATGAGTGCACAACACAGATACTTTGTAATGGAACAACAACATTATTCTGTAAAGACCAGCAATATTAGTATTTAAGGAAACAACAATGTACTGCAGAGTTATGATGTCTTTATCTCAAGAAATGATATCACTTAACAAATCAACTGTAATAGAGCTGTGAAGTAAAAATAATAGAACATATCAGATTATCGAATAAAGTTGATAATCAAAACCATGCATAAACTAAAAGTAATAGTACAGGAGAAAGTGTTCCTCCAGGGCTAGGCCCTTAGCCTCCAGGGGTACACTGCTTGAAGTTATTCCAGAATCACAGATGAAATAGCAACCAAGTTTGTATTAATGCATAAACCAGAATTACTGTATATCACTTCTCAACGAGAGTCGATGACCAAAGTCTCAATTTTAAGAGAAATTACATAAAAATATCACTACCCCCCCAGGCTAATAGTGCTGACCCTTTTTATATTGGGAAAGGCGAAGATGTCCAAGTACAAAAAATAGTTAAAGTAGCGATCCCTCAGGATCGCAGGATCCTAAGGGATTCACCAAACTATTGGCTCTCAACTATTTCTTTACTTTCTTGCAACGAGTCGATATCTCTATCTCCTTTCCTTGGCTAATACGCTTTGATTTGGTTTCCTTATTTGCGTACAGTTCCCTGCTAGAGGGACAACAATTAACCTAGCTTTGCCCTTTCCTTTGGAACACAAATATGCCATTTTTCCTTCTTCTTGCATAAGAAAATGACAAATGTCATTGTTTTTGTTTTGCATATTAATCTTACAGATTTTGTCACAATCCCTCACTATCTACCTAGTTCATGATGCAAAAAGTTTGTAGGTTTAATAAAAAAGAAACTAAAATAATCACCAAAACATACCTTCTTTAGTAATCCACAGATGTGTCTTTGCCATTCGAACACTTCTTCTCATAATGGCCGAACTTATTGCAACCAAGCATCTGCCTTTCCTTCGAGCCTTAGATCCAAACTTCATTTGAAGTGATATTTAGGTAGGCCATTAGAAACTTTTGCTGCACCATTCTAATAATATTCTCTGCTTCAACTTCAGCCTTGGTCAATTTGAAGAGGGATGAGGAATCCATTAATCATTTTTTTTCTTTGCCAACTGTCTTTGGTGATTGCTCTTTCACTTTTTCTTGGACATTTCCTTCACCTTAGCTTTGATTCCATGTTAATTTTAGGTATGTTCTATGCTTAGGGAAATTTATTTCAATTTTCATATTGAGCTCAATATCTTTACCATATTAGCAATCACAACATCATTAAAGTAAACCGCAAATAGAACATAAACATAAACATAAATCACAAAAGACAAGCCAAGAAAAGAGGACACAAGATGTGGCACTAACCAGGGACAAACCCCAATGTGGGGAAACCACTGATCAATTCTTCTTATATTTCTTCAATAGTTTAGCACAGCGAGGGAGAGAGAGATAGATAGTACATTTACAAAAAAATTCAACACTTTGACTTATCTAGTTAAGAGAATAGATCATCTATAATAAGATGATACATGAGATCAGTTGAAGACATGCTACTTCAACTAATTCTCCAAGGTGATTCCTTCACCTATCATTTTGCTGCATTTCATCATCATGTTGCACCTCATCGTGTTGCACCATGTTGCACCCATCATCACTATGTTGCATCTCATCATGCTTCATTAATCATGACTATACCCATCACTCTACTACATTATGTGCCATTGCTACACCATGTTGCCATACTAACCTATGTGATGGTTGCATCTTTCTCGCTTGTTTTCCCTAGTTCCCTTGTTGTCCCTAGCATGATTGTTGTTGAATGCTAGTTGTCCCTTGCATGCTAGTTGTAGCATTGTATACTTGGTGTATTTGTTGCTAAGTACCATACAACTATCCCAGCATTAGTAATTTGTCCCTTGCATGTTTATCTCCTTTAGAGATAGATGCTCTGGCTATTCCGGTAGTTCCCGACAGTTCTTGGTAGTTCTGGCAGTTCCTCACTATTCCGACAATTCTAGCAATTCCGGTTGTTCCTAGTAGTTCCAGCAATTCTGGCTGTTCCCGACAATTTTGGTATTTCCATCAATTTTGGTTATTCCTTTCATTTTTGGTTTCTGCCTTGTGCATCAATTTTCCCACCTGTTTCGGCAGTTCCTAATAGCTTCAGCAATTTTGGCTATTCCCGGTAGTTCTAGCAATTATGGCTATTCCCGGTAGTTTTAGTAGTTCCATCATTTCCTGGCAGCTTTGGCTATTCTTGATATTTCTAACTATTCCTAGTAGTTCCGAAAATTTTTGCTATTCCCAGCAGTTCCGGTAGTTCCTGGCAATTTCGATTATTCTCTGCAGTTCCAGCAATATCAACTTTTCTGACTTTTCTTGCTAGTCTTGGTAGCTCTGGAAGTTCAGCTAGTTCTGGCTTTTCCCGGCGGTTCCGACATTTCTGCTTCTGCCCTTTGCATCAACATCCTAGCTGTTCCAACAGTTCCGGATGTTCCCAATAGTTCTGACTATTCTCAAAAGTTCTGGCAATTCCAACTATTCCCAATAGTTTCGGCTTTTCCTGCTATTCCCTGTAGTTGTAGCTTATGTGCTCTGGATTAGGGGATTGTTGTCCCTTAGGATCTCTCCTCCTACTAAAACCCAAAGACATGTAGAGAGGAAGAGATCCCAAGTGTGTTAAAATGACTTGATGGCCACCTCTATTTATACTAAAATGCTGAACACAAGTGGGGTTTATTTGGTTGCTGGCCGACCTTGACAATTGTCCCATAACACAATTAAATTCATATCTCCCTGAACACTTATCGGAATCAGATGATCTTTAGATAGATCGTACAACTATCAACGAGAGGGTTCTAAGAAAAATATCAGCTTCCATAAATAAGATGACCCACAGGGAGTTTGGCCCTAGTTGCCAATTTTAACAATCAGGCATGGATATCAATCAGACCTAGTTAGCCTTATGTTCTTGGTAAGGAGATGAGGCTTCATGTTTTCCACCCTGTTTTCCCCAAAGAAAATTATTCTAGGAGGAAAAACTATTCATTACTTTCTCCTCTTACAAGCAAACACTTGGCAAAAAAAGGATTTCACACATGGGATTTTGTTTGTAGGATAAAGGGAAAGGTGAGTGGGTATCCTAGCAGTAGCTGCATTGATCTTATTAGCATTACGTAACTTTTCATATGGGTCTTCACAGCAGAGAATCACCATTACACTTTGTTGATTTTTTTTTAAAGAAACATAACACACAATAGATTTCTTTTGCCATGCAATGTTGTTATTGGTAGTATGATTGTATTTGTACCACATGTAAAGCTAACATGCATTAAATTTCTTTCACCTTGCAATATGTTTATTGGAAAAGTGCTTGTGTTTGGGCTAGAAACTATGCTAGATTTCTTTTTCTTTGCAATATTTTTGTTGTCAATTTGGTTGTTTATGATAAAAGGAAATCTACCAAATGTTAGATTTCCATCACCTTGGCTATGTTATTGGAAATGTTGTTCTTGTGTTTGGGTTAAAAGTTGTGCTAGATTTCTTTTGCTATGCAATATTGTTGTTTTCAATTTGGTTGTTTATTATAGATGGAAATCTAACATGTGTTAGATCTCCTTCACCTTGGTAATGTGCTTTTATTTGTGTTAGAAGGAAATATATCATGAACTAGATTTCCTCTGGAATGAAATGTTGCTTTTGGTAGTATGCTTGTATTTATGCTGCATGTAAAGCTAACATGCATTAAATTTATTTTACCTTGCGACATTGTTATTGGAAATGTGATTGTGTTTGTGATAGAAGTTGTTGTATTTTGTTGGATTTTGTTTGCCCTACAATGTTATTGTTGGAAATGGGCTTTTGTTTGTGCTAGAAGTAAATCAAGCGTATGCTCAATATCTTCTACATTGCAATGTTGTTTTTGGCAATGTGATTTTGTTTGTGCTACAATAAACTCTAGAATGTGTAAGATTTCGTTTTTGTAAGTAATATGCTTCTATTTAGGTTATAAGGAAATCTAGCATGTGGTGGATTTCCTTCGCTTTAGAATATTGTTATTGGAAATGTGTTTGTGTTTGTGCTAGAAGGAAATCTAGCATGTGCTAGATTTATTTGACCATGTAATGTTGCTTCTAGCAATATGCTTATGTTTGTAGTAGAAGGAATGATATTGATTGTTAGTTTTCATTTGAGGAAACAATGTTTCATTACATACAATATGACTGCCATACTATTTTAATTTTTGCATCTATATTATGCTTTCGTAAGTTGTGTGTTTTTGGGAAAATATAAAGTCACACATTACATGGTTCATCCTTTTAATTACAAGTTACGATTTAATTGTTGTTACAGAATTGCTACAAGCTACAATGGAAAATATAATTTTGGAAAAAGGGGACTCTGTTGATCTCCTTATTAATGATGAAGTCATTGGGCTAGGAAGGGTCGAATCTACAGAGTCTGGAACTTATTATGTTGGAGAAAGGGTTAATTCTGGTTATGTTGCAATTTTGATAATTGATGTCATTCAACCACATTTGATTGATGCCAATGTTAATGAAGGGGACATACATCCATGAAAGATTTTGGACTTGAGACACCACATAGGTAAATCAAAATACTGAAGCATGTGTTATATATTATTGATACTATAATAAATGTTTTTTTTAGTAAATACTAACCTTATTTACATTTGTTTATAGGTACAAATGTTTCTTCTACATTTTCTATTGGAGACAAGGTAAATCTTAAGAACATGGAGTGAAGGTGGGTGAGGGCTCCATATTCAATACAGATCTTGGGCATAAAGTGCATGGAAATATGGTAAAGAAAGGATGCATAGTGGTTAAAATTGAAAAGGTGTTAAAAAATAATTCTCCTCTACCACATGCAACAAGATTTGAGAATACACTTTGGGGTGCATTAAAATCTTATGGAATTGGCCAGAATCAAATTTGGAGCCTCATTGTCATAATCATGCCATAAATATTCCCCAAGATAGGGTTAAATTTACATGTGTAAAGGTTTCTGTTAGACATGAATGATGGGAACAATCATGTGCATTGCCAAAGGAATGCTAGTTAATGTCTGTGAGGATGACATTGTTAAGGGTGAAACACTAGGCGAAATGGATTTTGGTGTTTTTCTAGAAGAGATAGATGGAAATTGTGAGATATGCAGAATTGGGGATAAGTCTATACACTTTTTGGTTAGATGGCCAATAAATAGTTTGTGGACAACTAAGGTGTGATATTAAGGGTCAAGGAAAAGTTCAAGGAGCCATCCAAAGAAATGGTGATATGTGATGTTATAGAGGACACAAATCCCTTAAACAAATGGCATGTCTACCTTTGTAATGAAAAATATAGAAACTAAATTAATATGCATGTAACAAGGCCATATAAAAGGATTAAATTAGTTATGGCTACAAAAAAATATGTAAAATGTCAAACAAAAATAGATGAAGAGAAATAAATTCGACTTTTGGCAGCAGATGTATGTTGTAGAAAAGATTGTCTTCAACATGTGGATAGGAAGGCCATTGCAGGCGCTAGAAGGGGTATGGGACAAATAAATACAAATGACATTAGAGAATTTGTTTTCAATTCACTCATGTCAAACAGAGTCATGTCAAAGGGCCATGGCCATGACCATGGCCTACCACCTATTACTAGAAATGTAGAGGACATGAGATTTGATGGGAATATTATTTGTAAGAAAGCATGGTATAAGATACATAAAATTCCTCAAATCATATTCTATAACTACCAACATTATTTACAAGATGGATAGATGAAAGCTATTCATGGTAACACCAACACATGCAAAGCACAAGCTCACACAATGACAGCCATAGAATTATTGCACAAAGTTGTAATGGATAATCTAGATTTTTCACCAAACCAAACACATCAAGTTGAATAAGATGTAACATTTGCTCCTTTAATATTGCTTCCTTTGACTTACACACAAAATTCTTTGTTAAAAGAGATAAATGAGGCTCTTGAAAAGCTCAATTACACATCAATATCATAGCCAACAATGAGCAAGATCTGGAATACTAAGTTTTGAGATGTGGCATTTTCAAAGAACACCAAGTTCAATAAATGCAGTGAATGTATTGTGTTGAAAGCACAAATGAAGTTATCAACCACAAAAGAGTTGGAAGAAAAGGCACAAGGTAGGTTGACGAAACATAACAAGATTGTTATGTGTGGAAGATATTGCTACTATTCCCATAGAATTATGTCAGATCAGTTTCCAAAGGAGTATTTGAGCATTATCCATGATAAAATGGAGAAGACAAATACTTCAATCCCAAGGCTACGTTTCAAATCAAAATCTATTGTAGGAACAAATTTAGGTTTGTCATTGACAGGTATGTTTACACATGGGTATAAGGTAGGAGGTTTTGGTCATTTCTCCATACCATTTGTCCATATGGGATCACAATTTACTATTACATCCCTTGCAAAGTGCTTAAGGGACCTTGAAGACCCACAAATGGATATGTATGGTGATCTACTTTATGAAAGTGGAATTTCAAGAAACCTACTTACAAATGCATTACTTGACACCTCTATGTACTCAAAATGTCAAGGGTACAAGGATGATTGTATATCTCATGGAAGTTCAAAAAGTTAAAATGTTGATTTTAAACCTCTTCCTCCACATTTGTTGTTACAATTGGATAATGTAGCAAGTGATAATAAGAATCACTATCTTTTCATGTTTCTATCACTTTTAACTGCACTTGGTGTCTTCATCACTATTGAGGCTAGGTTCTTGCCTATGGGACACATCCATGAAGACATAGATGGAACCTATGGAAGAATGTCTTCCAACCTAAAAAGTAAAGATATTTATTCTTTACCTAAAATGATGGATACATATCGCATAATTGAAGAAAATCGAGTGTTTCCACCTACACTTATTGACAAGGTCTATGACTTCAAAAGTTTCCTTGTTGCTACATGAAGGAGGGAAAAAATGCACTAGTTGAACATCTTAATGTCCAATACTTCCAATTTATTATACCCAATGATGTTCCAGCACTGAGGTACAAAGAATCAATTAGAGATATTGAGTGGTCAGAACCAGTTGAGTTATGCAATATATATGATGAAGGTGGACCTATAATTCCCATAGGGAAGCCATCTTTCTTAGCTTCCAAACATAATGATGTCTATTAAAAAGAATTAAAGGAAGGGATAACATCATACATAAAAATGTGGAAAGACAATATTGGGAATGAGGATTCACCAATTGTTACAGAGGAATGGAAAAATAAAGTAGCGTGTTGGGCAAAAGTTCATGATACATTAGATGGAATCTATAATGATCATAGAATAATAGATGGAAGTGATTCATCTTCTGAGGATTTCTAGCCTATGACAAAGCACATTGTTGATGTTGATCGTAATGAACTCCAAGTAATCTCAAGTATTATGGATAGAGATTTTGATAATGCAATAGATGAACCAATATATGTTGGATCCAAATCCAATAAGCCAAAGACAACATTGAATCCGATGATTGATTTTGAGAAAGGAAAGATGTTGCTAGTTAGATCAGGGAATGAGGATGCAGGAGAGATGATTTGGATGGAAAAATCCATCTCAGATATCTTTAGGGATAATGAAAGTGACAATCTTCATGTAAAGGTTGACTGGTGGAAGTCTATGTTAGGGAAATACAATGGAAAATTTTTAAAGCAATATTGGGTACCAAATACTGATGACAAATTACTTGGCTCTATTCCAATTAATACCATAGTGTGGGCATGGATGCCAAAGAAAGAGCATTGCAAAAAGACCAATATAAATAAATATGGTGTAGGAGCCATTCTTGATCTACTTGAGAAAATATCTTAAGAGTAGGTTTATATGATTCATGAATGTAATTTTTTTTGAAGGATCTATTAATATACATTCAGACACACTTTTCCATATTTGTTGTATATCAAATATTCTCTTCATGTTCTTTTTGAAGGAGTTTTATATTATTTAATATTTCAATTTAATCATGTGTTACATAAATTACATGACAATGCCATAAAATATTTAAGTTTTCATAGCTTTATTTGACCAACATGACTTCTCACCATATCAAATATGCATAATCAAATTTAATAATGCACCTAAAAACATCCTCTAAACTTGGTATATTAAAACAATAGTGGAGTACCTAATTAGTATTCTATTTAATATAAACCATTTAAGCACTTAATGAATAAATGCTAGACACTTAATATAATGTTTGAGGTGAGTTTTCCTTAATTTTCCTTATGATAATTGATATAAATCAAATTCGCTATTTTGTTGCACTCTAATTTATAAAAAAAAAAAAATTGATCATTGAACAACACAACTAGAATTATAAAATATTTCCTCTTATAGATTTTGAAGTGGTGCCAACATTGTACTAATATAATTAATTTCTACTCAACTTAGGAAAAATAGTTAGTGTCAATTTTTATTGGTCAATAATAGTAAGAAAAACAATATTAATATATTGTTAAATAACTTTATAGGTAAGATTTTTTTTACAAAATCTAGTATTCACAAGTCAAATTTAATACATAAATATAACTATTAATGATAATAGAAATAATGTAAGGATTCTAAGTTTTAGATGAATGTTAATATGTTCTTTACAATATAATATCCTTAAACATTATAGGGATAAAAACTGAACATTTGTAATAAATATCTTAGTAATTTTTCTCTCTTTCTTGTTGTATTTGAAAATAATAAATTTGTACTACTTTGTTACTATTCTAACTTATGATTGGTTTTGGTCATTAAAATGATTAGTAATTGAGATGAGAGGCTCATTTTATAGCCCAATATGGGGGGATGTGTAAGTTTTTCTGTCCGTCTATGCCCCTTTAGAATAAAAATTATGTTCTAAACAGAAAAATATAAAAATGAATATTTTGTAAAGTAATTAGAAGTAAAAAAAAATGTGTGAAATTAAATGTTTAAATCTTATACTTTTCAAAGAAACTATTTGAAGAATTTATGTTAACTAATTTATGTCAATAACAACTTACATATATATATATATATATATATATATTATATATATATAAGCTTTTTTATGGTTTAAATTTTATTGTTTGTGTATATACTCTACTTAACAGTGAAAAATATAGTTTCAACAATTAAAAATAACACATTGTATCTTTCACTGTAAAAACGTTTGCACAAAAATTTGATCCCTACATCTGCACTTAAAATGGATCTATGATGGTATATATTGGACACATTACTATGATCATTTGTCATTAAATAACCTTGTACTTAATATATAGCTTGCATACTAATCTATTATTCATTACGTGAGCCTCAACCAACTTCGTTTTTAACATAAAAGTACAAATAATAAATAAAAATAAATTATATTCAACATTTGATTTGATCCTAAAAAAATATTTTCTCCTTAACTCTAAAATGGTGCAAACTTCCTACAATAGTATGTAATGATGATGGTCATAATGATGATAATGATGATTATCATCTAAGAGAAAAGATGGTATATAAGACGGTAAAAATATATTACTAAAATTTATTTCAAATTTTATTGTTATGCTAAAAAAGCATTAAAAGAAGTGTTTCAAGAGATCATCATAATTTTTTTTTAGGTAAACAATGAAGAAGGTTGGTAGCATCACAAATATTTTGAAATTTAATTCCAATATTTTAAATTGTGCCAACATTGTCTTAGTAATAATCGTAACTTAACATATACATATATTTACTATATCAGATTATAATTAAATTGTTTAATAATAGTTGCATACACATCATTATCTTCATAAAATAGCCTTAACAAACTTATCTTTTTAATATAAACCATAAAAATATTAAAATATATAATGTAAGGAATCCAATATTAAGATGTGAAATATTTTCTTTTTTAAGTTTACATAAAATTGTTTTATAAAGTTTATCATGATAATTTTTACACAACAAATGGTGAATATCTACAATAAAAATACTGAACTAAGTGACTTTCTAATTCTTCATTTTGCAAAAACTTAATCTAGTTAAAGTTCTAAATAATGGTATATATTGGACACATTACTAAGATCATTTGTCATTAAATAACTTTATACTTCATATATATCTTGCATATTAGTCTATTATTCATAAAGTGAGTCTCAATCAACTTCTTTATTAACATAAATGTACAATTAAGAAATAAAAATAAATTATGCTACTACTCACATTCAACATTTAATTTGATACTATATTTTTTTTTCTCCTCAACTCTAAAATGGTGCAAACTTCCTACAATAGTATGTAATTACGATGGTGATAATGATGATAATCATCCACTAAGACCAACTATGGTAAATAATAAGATAAATATATATTACTATAAATTATTTCAAATTTTATTGTTATGCTCAAAAAGCATTAAAAAAAGTGTTTCAAGATGATCATAATTTTTTTTAGTTAAACAATCAAGAAGGTTGGTAGTGTCACAAATATTTTGAAATTTAATTCCAATATGAGTATAAACTAGATGATCTATCAGAGTTTTTTAATCTTCAACCATATTACTAGTGTTGCAAAGGTGATAGACTTTTAAATTGTGCCAACATTGTCTTAGTAATAATCTTAATTTAACACATACATGATAATAACTATATCAAATTATAATTAAATGGGTTAATAATATTAACATACACATCATTATTTTCGTCAAATAACCTTAACAAACTTATCTTTTACTATAAACCATAAAAAATATTAAAATAGATAATGTAAGGAATCCAAGATTAAAATGTGAAAGATTTGATTTAGCAAATTTACATAAATTTGTTTTGATAAAGTTTATCATCATAATTTTTACACAAAAATGGTGAATATCTACATTAAAATTAGTGAATTAAGTGACCTTCTAATTCCTCATTTTGAAAAAACTTAATCTAGTGAAAGTTCTAAATTCTAGATCCACTGAATACTTCCATATTTAATGAAATATGTGTTATAAAAAAATATAACATAATACTTGTTCTTGGTTGTCGATGTTGTCGAGAATGATCCACACACATCTAAATGGACTTTCTCTAGAATAACCTTTGCTCAACTGTCTCTGCTGTAAAATGAATACTTGGTGTATTTACCCAAAGTACACCCCCTTTCATGTATCAACTTTCTCTGGTGTGTCTTTAGCTAAACCAGTGGATATATGTTGCATGATCTTTAAATCCCCATTATACAAGTGACTCAATCGCATGGGCCGCATCTCACTAACATCTCAACTCTGCACCATATCTGATTTTGTGCATATGAAACAAAATATTCTACCTCCAGATTATAGAGATTCTTCACCAAAATCCCTATCTTCTTTACTGAGCCATGGCTATGTGTTGAAGGAACACCTTTCCTTTCTAGAATATCACATCATAGCTTCTATCCTCAAGCATGGCAACAAATACAAAGTTCGTCTTCCGCCCAAGCACATACATAACATTATTCAAGGTGAGTGAGGCCCCATATTCCCCCTAGAAAGTTACTGTGCCCAATCCAGTAGAATTATACCTCCCATCGTCACCCATCTCAATATGAATCCGGAGATATTTCTCCTCTCGGTATCTAAATAACTCCTTCTCTCCAGTCATGTGGAATGAAGCTCCACAGTCTAAGTACCATACGCATCCCATCATTGATGACACCATGCATGCAATGAGGGAGAAATCCAATTCAAATTCAGAGGGCAAAGGCTCACTCGTCGCTCCTCCTGAGCACTTCTTATTGGACTTCTTCAGTGGATAATTTGTAGGAAAATGGCCCAACTCATGAAAATGAAATAATTTCACTTTCATCTTGTCCTTCTTCTTGCCTCTATGAAAATAATATGGTTTGGAATGGGAAAATTTCCCTTTCTCCTTATTTTCCTTAATCATTAAGGAACAGTTCTCTTCATCATCAATCTTTGATGAAGATTCATTCTTAGTGTTCCTCCTCATCTCGTCCTACATCAAATCCAACCATAGTCATTCCCAGTTTGGAAGCTTTTCCCAACCAGTGACAAAGTCCTGATAAATAAGCCAAATATTTGGGAGTCCCAAAAGAGAAAGATTCACAATATCATCCTCAGCAACCATGATTGCAACACTTCCAAGTTCATCATGACATTGAGTGAACTTGGTCAAGTATTTTGGAATAGTCTTGCCTTTCTCCATTTTGATTTTTCAAAGTTTCTCCTTGCGTGGAAATTTCCTTTGGTAATTGTTTTTCTGATACAAATCAGTCAATCCTATCCGCATAACATACAAAGTTTTCTTACCATGGAGAATCGCGACAATGTAGTTGCGAGCTCCCTCAAGGATTATCTACCTTTCCTTCACCACACACTTCTTCCATTCAGCTAGATTCTGTGCATCTGATGTTGTTGTCTTAGGAATGTCTTTATTAACAAATTCCTTCAATCCATTATCCTCCAGCATAACCTTCATTATGTCCCTCCAAGATATATAATTTGAGCTACCTTCCAATGCATAATCGTGCTGCAAACCATAGAACGACATCTGCCTATCTTGAAGTATGTATTAAACATTTAAATTTCACCTACCCAATACTTAAAACTTTGAAATATCCTCTACTATATTGAATTTAGTTATGATACCATGTATATTTTCTTGTAGATTCAAAAGCTCATGTAATCTACTAAAACAAGAGACAATAATATACTTCTAGTTTGAACAAGCGAAAGCCAATAGATCGATCAAAACAATATGAACAAGAAGAATGCAATTCATTGCAACATAACATAATAAATTTTCCTAGGAAAGCCACTACTCAAAACCATACGTATCTGTATTGCATTAAATTAGAAATATGAGTGAAGATACAAAGCTTGTTCTCACTAGAACAATTTTGCACAAGTACGCTTACCTGTCTACCTCACAAGCCCATTATTAACCAACACTTAACCAATTTTCACTACCTTCCAAGCCCCTATTTCTTTGTGAAATTCCTAAGATGAATAGCCCATATCTAAAGGAAATTCATGCTTCCAAAATATAACAATCCTAATTAGGTCCTCTTCCTAATTGTGTGCATGATATTTAAAAATCAGTAAATCATACAACTAATAGTACATTGTCCCTGTACTCTAGTCTTAGATGGGTATTTCTTAGAACCAATATGCATGATTTTTCAATGAGTGAATCTTCATTTATCAGGAGTAACACATGTTGATGCAACAATGCACCAACTACCTATAATACTCTACTACTTCAACAAACAATTAGAACTAGTTTAACTAAGTAAACTAAGTTATATAATTACAACTCAATCTAAACTCATATTGGACCCCCTAGAATTTAGGGAGAACATATACATGACTTACAAAAGACTTCCAACTCAAAATTTCGAAGTTAATTAAATTTAATCAACTATTTAGAAGTTGCTATGAGAATAGAATTGGGTTTTAATTCATAGTTTAATTCAAGGACAAATTAAAATGGAATTTCTTGGTTCCATTTCTCAATAAATATGACTAACTTGATGATAGTACAAGATAGTCATCAGATAGAAACATTTGGAAACTCACTTATTGAATAAGTTGATAATATTTCGAGCATTTATCTATTAAAGGTCCAGACATGGAAGTATGATTTTGTCAAGGAATGGTGGAACAAATATTAAAAAAAATGCTTTCATATTATCAATCAGATATTAACATATTTTTTGAAGGCTTCATAAACAAGAATTTTCCCTATTTATTTCAAAAGTTGAATGTAACATTATTCTATATAAGAATGAAGCATCAAGGTAAGAGGTATGAAATTGGTAAAACGCTAACCTAGTTTTAGTGGTTGTTTGATTTATTTGATTACGTTTCTTTTGAAACCATAAAATGTTGATAGCTTGTACCTAAACAAACATTTTTACAATTTTGATTACATATACTTTATGGCTTTATAAGTTAGAATTATTAAAGATGGAATCCTTGTATCTTAAGAAACCTTAAGTGATCCTAACAAGAATAAACTATCGATTGATGATCCCTTCTTAGCATACATCATATCAACGAGTTTTGGAAAAAAAAAAAACATTAAAGATATTAGGTTATTTCTAGTAGGTTGAAAGAGCATTTTCTTTTGGTAAACATATTCTAAAAATGGCTAAGATACCTAGTTCTAACTATTCACCTTCAATTGCGTCAAAGTTTTATATCCACCATGTTAGGGTCCTATGTCTAGAAATCGTGGTCATGTTTTTTGGCTATGTATCTATGGTCAGAGTTGTAGATATTAGTCATGATGATCTGACTATTATTGTATAGAGAGGTATAGGTTTAGATCAAGTGGCATGGAAAGGTTTCTATTTACTAAGTGTCCAATGTCTAAATTCATGTGTTTTCATTACTAAAAGGTAATCATAGGAAGTCTTTGGTCACATTGGAAATAGTAATAAAATCATGTTATAAAAGTCTTTAGTAATTATGAGTTAGTCATAATCACCTTATCATTATAAGTGGGTCATCTAAGTCTAGAGGCCATGTCTACATCAAAGTAAATCATGAAATGACCTTGTCATAGATTTGGAGGCTCTCTTTTATCACTTTCAATGTCATTTGAAAAGGACAACTCATGATCTCAACAGGGAATAATGGTTAGAAGGACAATACTTCCTTTTCCAAATGCGTTGTGTTTTCAGAAAAGCGATGCACATTCATGATTTTATTTCTAAATCATGATAAGCGCCTTCATTTCCACTCTAGGCCATTACATGTGATAATTTGAACTTTCCCCTTAATCATATACATAATATACATCGATTTTCTCATTTCATTCACTGCAAAAGGGATGAAGGGGTGCTGCAAATTAACACAGTGTTGAAATTCTCACATGGCGATGGTCAAAATTCCCTCACATGTGAAAATATAGCTCTATATTTATCCTTCGGCCTTGAAAGAACTCTAAAATTTCATATAGAAGCCATCATAAACCATTTAAATATTGAAAAATGGATAAAATTAACACCGATACTCTTCTAAAATTCGTAACATTTTCTTCCTTTGTGCTATGTTTTTATCCTAATCCACTATGATTCCACACAGTGGGTCATATCCATTTTTTCTCACTGTCAATTCACATTTTCGTTATGAGATTCCTTGCATGCAATAGGTTCCTTGGTATTAAAACTATAACAAAGGTGTTTCCCTTAAAGTTTATGCTTAAAAGTGTCATAGAAAGTCAAATTTATTTAGTGTTGCATTTATGGCTTGTGCATAGTGACTATCCCTAGCTTAAATTCTTGCCAACAATTATGAAATTCCAAGTTCTATGGGGTTTGCTTGAGAAAGTATCCAGAAGAAATTTTTGGTGGAATTGTTGGATTATATCTTAAGTCATTGTCAGAATATTCTAAATACCAAAACACCTCCATTGTTACACAAACAAGTTGCACATAACCCTAAAACTATCCATTGTTACAAAAGATAAACTATGTCAACTCTAGAAGACAAAAAGCGCAAAGGGGGAGCCATTATACATTTTGAATGACAAGATATCATAGCCATCAATACATATCCAACGATTATAATGGATTCTGAACAAGCAAGGTGTGTGAGATTCAGTAGGAAAACTATAGGGTATGATTTATAGTTGACAAAGGAGTTTGCTAGGGGTTTTGATGGTGTGCGAGCAAATGTGGGAAGTCTAACTTGTCCAGTCTCATCTCAATAATTAGCTTATACCACTAGGATCCCTTTGAGTGGAGAGGAATGGTTCACAAGTATGGATTTTGATTTGGTTGATTGAACAGACTTTCTCCAGGCAAAAGACCGAAAAGAGTATGGTCCATTTGTTCCTAGGAGTTATTTACAAGATCACCATAGTAAATTGTTGAAGGTGATTCATAGGTACATCACATGTGAAGGGAGATTTAGTAACGTGTATCACTATCACATTGGGATCTTAATGCATTTTACTAGAATGAAAGCTTTAGATATTCCTTATTATTTATTTAGAAATCTATGTAAGATGGCTAATAGATTTCAAGCAAAAGGAAATCACATTGAAGCATTTTTGTTTCATTTTTTCATTAACCAAATTATTGGTGATAAAGGAGGTTGAGAAGAAGGATAAGTCATGGCATGAGTTTTTGGTTTCTTCGGGATGGGTAGCACAATCTTCAAATAGTCAAAAAAATAGGAAAGGCACCCCATCAATTGTGATTAAAGAAGCTTCGTGTGCAACAATAAGCTCAGTAAAAAATCCTTTAACTAAAAACAAATCAGTGGATAAGAAAAGCGCTAAGAAGCTACATTTCTCAAATGAGGTAGAAAAGGTGGAAATGGTACTAAGAACAAGAGTTGTAGCCAAGAGATTTCATGTGGATTCTCCATCTTCACCTATTCATGTTATGGAATTAGAGAGCACATAGAAGTAGTGGAAATTAATGAAAGGGACCAAAAAAATTGAGAGTTACAAGATCAATTGGAGAAGGCCCATTTGAAAATATAATTCTTAGAGTAGGGGAATAGGGAACTTAGGAATAAAATATCACAAGAAAATATTCAGCCTAGTGAAGGAGAGCCATCAAAGAAAACATTAACACATGCTAACAAAAGAAAAGGAAAATTGACCATTGATGTTGAAGAGTTAAAGAAGGAAGCTGAGCAGTAAAGGATACCTAGAACTAGGCCTTCTACCAAGGTGAAAATGCAAGTAAAGGATATTTTTCATCCTGAACAGAAGATGGTTTTTGATGATCATAAGGAATGTGATAAATTATTGGAACAACTTGAAGGAGTACAACAAGAAGTAGATCATCTTGTAGAGAAGGATCATAGGGATAAGTTGATTTTTTTTAAGAAGGTACAGGTTGTTAATTCGGTCCTTGACAAGGCCTTATACAAGCTTAAGTGGACCCTACCTCTGCATAGGAAAGTGAAAAATTGTATGTACAAAATTTGGCATTAAAAATAAGGCCCGTATTGATACAGCAAGAGCTCACTAACACCAAGAAATCTAGAAGAAAGAGAAAGAGAGTTAAGGTATATATAGTTATAGAGGCTAGTACAAAGGTGAGTCCCTAGTAGGAAAGCTCAACCTAGTTCTAAAGTGTTTTTTTTTGGCTCAAAAGATCATAAAAGAGTAAATTTTGATGAAATTTGTAAAAACAGGGTAAGGGGTTCCTATGTTGGGTTGTGTTATATTCTTTCCAAGTAGTTAACAGGGGGTTTGAAGGGCACCCATAACTCCACTTTATGGGGTCTGGGGCAGCGCCTCGGAAAATTTTGGTTTTGGACCCTATGTTAGGTTGGGCAGACCCACCTATGGTTTTGTGCATGATTTTTGCACATGTTTGTTGACACTATGGTTTTTATTCCATGGTATTCGACGCGATGCTTTTCGATCCATGGTATTGGATGCTTTGCCATCTATAAATATGTATTGTAACATTGAGAGGAAGATAATGAAAAATCAAGCTGGTAGTCCCAGTTTTGTGATGCAGGTGAAAATATCTATGTATATGTTTCTTATGTGTTATGATATCACATTGTTTATTTACTGTTTTTTAGAATTCGTATGCAGGTAATTTCTGTACGGGGTTATAACCTACATTTGGTATCAAATTTGTTATCGCTTCAAGGGGACGCCCATATCACTTAGGGGTTTCACTCGGGCCCATGGTAGACCCTGTTTAGTGGGAGATCTATGAGATCAATTCTGGTGGTGAAAGAAGATGGTGAGCAGTGGAAAGACAAAGATCGAGAAATTTAATGGTTAGAGTTTTGAGTTGTGGAAACTCAAGATGGAGGATCTGTTGGTGGATAACGACTAGTGGATTGTGGTAGATCTGGGTACTAAACCAATAGGAGTGTCTGATGAAGAATGGAAGAAGTTGGATCAAAAGGCAAAGAGCACAATACGTTTGTGTGTCTCAGATTCAATATTGTTGAATGTATCAGGGGAAGCTACGATGAAGGCTTTGTGGGACAAGCTAGGGACTTTCTACCAATCTAAGTCTCTACTGAATAAACTGTTCCTGCGGAAAAAGCTGTATAACTTGAGGATGAAAGATGGAGACTCAGTGACAGAGCATCTAAATGCATTTAATATTGTGGTAAGTCAGTTAGCATCTGTTGATATTAAAATTTTAGATGAAGATAAGTGCATCAGTTTGTTGTGTTCTCTACCAAATTCGTGGGATAGTCTGGTTATTGCAATAGGTAGCAAGGCAATTGCCTTGCATTTTGATGAAATAGTCTCATCCTTGCTAACAGAGGAGATCAGATGGAAAAATATGGAGATCCAAAATGGTGATGCCTTGTATGTACGAGGGCAGACCCAGAACAGAAACAAATATAAGTCATTGAGTGGGAGATCTAAATCTAAAGGGAGATCTAAATTTCCAAGAAAACCTATAAAGGTGATGTGCTGGAAATGTGGAAAGGAAGGGCATTAAAAAAGGGACTGTAAATAGAAAGCTCCTAACAAAGGAAAGGGACCTGATGTGGCCCCTTCTGCAGTGGCTAAAACTACCTCAGATGAAGGTGGGGATGTGTACTTGGCTTCTTCACGTACACATGTAGATCATGAGGCGTGGTTGATTGAATCAGCTGCATCCTTTCACTTCACTCCCCATAGATGGTGGTTCTGTGAGTATGAGAAATATGGTGGTGGTCATGTCTTCTTGGGGAATGACAAGAAGGCTAGAATCATTAGTTGTGGAAAAGTAAAGTTGAAGTTACAAGGTGGAAGGGTTAGAACGCTTCCATGTGTTCTACATATTCCTGCATTAGCCAAAAATTTGATTTATATTAGCAAGTTGGATGATGAAGGTGTGAAAGTGTTCAAGAAGGATACCTGCAAGATGGTTCGGGGAGCAGTCATATTGATGCGGGGAGTTTGGATTGGAATTCTGTACAAGCTGCAAGGTAGCATTGTTATTGATGGGTGCAATAGTTTTGTGGTTCCTGAAAGTGGAGCAGAAAATCTAGTGGTCTCTGGAGAGAAGACCATGTCGTGGCAGCAAAGGCTTGGACATATTGGAGAAAAGGGCCTTCAAATAATTCATGGTCAAGGTATTGTAGAAGGTATGAGTAATAGCTCTTTGTATTTTGATTTCTGTGAAAATTGTGTATATGGGAAGTAGAATCAGGTGAGTTTCCGCTCTAGTAGTAAGAGGGCAAAACAAATATTAGAACTTGTGCAAAATGATGTGCCTGGACCTGTAAAGGTTCCATCACTAGGTAAGTCAGTGTACTATGTATCATTTATAGATGACTTCTCAAGGAATACATGGATATATTTCCTTAAGAAGAAATCTGAAGTCTTTGACAGGTTTAAAGAATTTAAGGCTTTGGTGGAAAATCAGACAGAGAAGAAGATAAAGGTGCTGAGGGTAGATAATGGTGGAGAATTTTGCAGCAAGGAATTTG